>JACXGJ010001602.1:6230-80018 GCA_016801105.1 Esox niger | reverse complement strand
TTGCACCTGTTGTCCTGTTTAGCGCACCTGTTTCTCATCCAGTCATTACCATTCCACATATATATGTATCCTCTGTTCCCCCTGTCTTTGCGTGTTATTGTCTCTACACTGAGCGAAAGTCAGCTCAATCATTAAATATATGAATATTGCACAGAAACTGTCTCTTGCTTCGTCTCCGTCTGCACAAGGAGCTGACACTGGCATTTTAACAGGGGTGTGTATACTTTTTATATCCACTGTGTGTATTTGTGTGTTTGAAGTTTTTAAGAAACATTTATTATCATAAACCATTTCATAGTGAATTTTATCTCCAATCCTATGTGTAATTAAACGTTATGCACCTTTAAGTGTGGAGAATTATGTGTGAATATTTGGATGAAAAAGAAAATGCAGAATGATTGAAAGATTGCTTGTAAATGAATTTTAGCCCAAGATTAGCCATATACAGAGGCTTGTGTTTGGCTTTGTATGACTGATTTATCTGAGATTGGACAGAATATAAACCTTTTGTAAGACATACAACATTTGTATAAGTGATAACGACAAAATGACCAAAAAAATGAACATTGTCAGAACGTACTTGGTAGGAAATCACAACGTATGCAAGTTACGTTATGACAACCAAAATATTTACTTCACTTTTATGTTGTAGATTCATAACTGTTTTACCTAACCAGTACAAAACCAGCACCAATGTATACGTTTTCAGTACATCGTGACAACGTTATATGTCTGCTGAGTAAATTTACAAAAAAGTCACAACGTTGTCTGAAATGACGACGTAAGCAAGTTACTTAGTAACAAACAAAATAAATATTTAACTTTTACGTTGTAGATACGTAATTGTTTTACGTGACCAGTACGAAACCAGCACCAATACATACGTTATCAGTACGTCGTGACAATGTAATGTGTTTGCTGAAATTTAGATCACTCCGAACCTTTTTGGTGAAGTGCTTTTTATTTAAAAGTTGTAATAAACCCAGAACAATGAAGATAGTGTAAACTAGAAATGAAAAGGCAAATATGTATGCTTCACTTGTCAGAGCGTGAAACGCACGTTCAAATATGCTTTCCTGTCCTAATTATTAGATTTTTGTTTCTTATGACTTGTTTCTACGGTACACGTTTTAGTGAATACTTTCGTTACTTCTCTGAAAACAATCATTGACATATTTGAAAAAATCAGGAACTGCTGGAACGGCTCCTTTGACCAAACCGACTCTGTTCCCAACATTCATCAAAAAGAGTCATTCAATAGGCTAGTCGTTTGCGAACAATTAATTTATTAATGAAGGTAACTAGTTAGGTGACATAAACAATAACATACATGTGTCTTAAAATATTTTAAAAAGCAAGACTCCTATGAAAAAGTATTGGTCGTTTGTGCCCTTTGATAACATCTTTAATAGTTGGCCTAGGTTTCGTAGATGACAGACCATGACAGTACCATAACAGCAGCATCAAGGCAGTGATGACTCGAGTCCGAAAGCAGCAAGCAGCGAGACTTAGTAACTGCAGCTACACATATACGGTAGATGAACGTAAATAGTTGGCAAATGTATTAAAAATCAAGAACTTTTGCCAATTTGTTAGAAGTGGGAAATCCTGTAGCGACAGCAAGATTGAATGCCTTGGTGGGAGGGGGAGAGCTGCCTCACACCCACAGAAGTCAAAGATCCGTCCCAGCGTAGAACACAGATCTTTGCAGTCTTACCTCGACTTAGTTATCTTGCTTTTTTAGCTGGACATAATAGATCAACATGCGACGGTTAACTAAAAAATACTGTAATGCACAACAGATGTCTGCATGATATTTGCCACTTCCTGGTTTGTGGTAAGGGAGGAGTCATTAAACGCGTCTGTCTGTCTGACTGTCTGTCTGTCTGTCTGTGTTCAGTTTAGGGTCTGTAGGAATGTCTTAACCCATTCATTGATATAGGCCATGTTTTATTGAAACTCTTTCAAAACAGTCATGATTAAGAGTTTAAATTAACTTAATGTAGTGGGAGCATACACAATATGGTCAGCCCACTTTTGGCTACACCACTACCGTTCTCCGTCAAAACTCAAAAAGGAGCAGCCGCCCATGCTACCACTGGATACTGTGCAGCTACAGAGAACAGCATCTATAATTACCACAAAGCAATACAGTTTCCGTGTTTCTCCACCTAGTCTGAAGTGTGGTCTGTCTTCACAAGAAGGCAAACAGACCCAGCTCTTTACATCCTGTGTTCTAGAATAAGCTTGCTTCAAAAACCACAGGTGGGTCATGTGACTAGACAGTTCCACATTCTGTATTCTGATGTGTTTTGTGTTCTGTACATTGTTATTCAGCCATCTCCGTGTTATGCCTATCGATCAGTTGAGGCTCATCATTAGGCAAGACTGAGGGTGTAGCTCTTTAAAGTAAGTTCCTTCCTGTGAAAAGAGAGGCAGCAAATGAAGAAAAGAGGAAGAGGGGAAAAGGGAAGAATATAGCAAGAAGAGTTAGAAATTGTAAAGTGCACCTTTCATTCTCTGTCTCACCTAGTGGTGGTAAGTTCTCAAGGAAATGTCCTTACTTCTGCGAAAAATGTTATACTACTGTGTGATTACAAATTAGAGGTTGAACATGTTTGATTAGAGTTCCTTTTTTTATTTCATACAAATGTGGTAATTCATTGCTTCTGCTTTGTGTCACAGGGTTCATGGTCCTTGTTACTGAAGTACAACACTGTTCTGTCTGAGAGATGAGAGTGTGCAGGTTGTAATGGAGAGAGAAGTTCCTCCCTCTGACAGTGCTCCAACGCTCCCGGAACTCAAGCTAGTCCTGTTGGGAAGGAAAGGAGTGGGGAAGAGCGCTGCAGCCAATACCATCTTGGGGGGAAAAGGGGGATTTGAGAGTGGCAAACCCACTGAGGAGTGCTCAAAAAGGCGAACCGATCTAACTGGGAGACGCATCATTGTGGTGGACACCCCTGGCTGGGAATGGTACTACCCGCTGAACAGCACCCCAGAGTGGGTCCGGAGAGCAACACTGCGCAGTGTGTCCCTGTGCCCCCCTGGGCCCCATGTTGTCCTGCTAGTGGTACGTTCCTGCACCTCGATTACAGAGTCCTACCTGAGGCAGATAGAGGAGCACCTGGAGGCTCTGGGGAGGGGTGTGTGGGACCATACCATGTTGCTGTTCACCAGGGGGGACGAGCTTGGTGTGGTGCCCATGGAGCAGAGGATCCTGACGAATGGTGCAACCTTCCAGCAGCTGCTACAGAGATGTGGGAACAGGTAATAGATTAAAATATAGGATTGTTGTTATTGATATTGTCATTTATGAGTTTATATTCTAAGCGTATAATCAAATAAAACCTGCAACACTCTTGTCGTATACAATTGTTAGCAGACACCGCAAGAGTGACATTTTCTGTAGTAGTCAGTGCATTTAATTTAAGAAGGTAAAACCTCCACTTGTCTAGAAACAAAATATAAAGCTTCTTCATAAACACTATATAGCCTTTGTTTGCATTTTTTAAATTTTTGCTGTTATCCAGGTATCACGTCCTAGACAACAGGAACCGAGCGGATGAATCCCAGGTGAGGGAACTGCTGCGGAAGATCGATGCGATTGTGGAAGCAAATGAGGGAAGACATTTTGGGGCTAATCCTGCCCTCCTAGGTTTGGAGGCGGATGGGAGGAGGAGAGCGAGGGAGCGTAGGAAGAGACAGCGACAGATGGAGGCCCAAACTCAGAGGGGGATCATCCGAGCTGCACTCCTGAGTGAGTTCCTTAACAGAGATTGTGTCGCAGTGCTTTTACATGCAATGACCCCTTCCATTATCTTTAATGTGTTCAAATATTTCCTGAAATATTTGCACTCCCGCTTACAGGTGACATTGGCTCTCAGGGATCTGAGTGGGATGGGAAGCAACCATTCTCCAAGGGTAGCCGGCGTCTCCCCGAACTCAGGCTTGTCCTCCTGGGAGAGAGGGAGACGGGGAAGAGCTCGACCGGGAACACTATCCTGGGTGGAGTCGGAGCAGGGTTCTTCCAGACGGGCATGGTGACGGAGGAGTGTTCACGGTGTCAGGCAGAGGTCGTTTTTACTTTTGACCTTGTAGCACAATATTATTAACATTTCAATGGGTATGGGTTTTTCAAAAAGTTTCTTTGGGCATTATGAAAAGCCAGAAGGAATCAGCGTGCATCAAGCGAGTACCACGTATTTCCTTCTGACATGATTAGGTAGCCATGAGGCTGGTCACAGTGGTGGACACCCCTGGGTGGGAAGGTGGAGCGGCAGGCCCCACGCCCGAGAGGGTGAAGCGCGAGATGGTTTGGGGCAGCGCCTCCTTGTGTCCCCCAGGCCCGCACGCCGTGCTCCTCACACTGAGGGTGGACACGCTGGTCAGCGCCGCGCCCGTGAGGGAGCACCTGGAGCTTCTCGGGGAAGGAGTATGGAGGCACACTGTCCTACTGTTCACCCATGGGGATCAGCTGAGGACGGGGGTGGGTATCGAGCAGCACATCCAGAGCGGTGGAAAGGACCTCCAGTGGCTGGTGGAGAAGTGTGGGAACAGGTACGGTGTCACCTTTCTGTATTAACTGTGGTTGCTACCGCTTGTTTTGTTTATAATTGTCCTCCGTAACGCTTGTTGGCATATTGACTGAACGCATTAATTCAAATGAAAAACCTGCCCTGACAGATACTACGTCATCAGTAACATAGATGGATGTGGGGACGGCACCCAAGTGCCAGGCCTCTTAGAGAAGGTGGAGAATATGGTGGCCGGGAACAGGTGCGAGGCCTTCTCGTCGCTTGTGCAGGAGGTCAGTGACCTCACCAGACAGAGGAACGACAAATTCAACCAACGTCTGAAAGAACTCTGTGACAAGATGCTTCGCCAGGAGACGGAGCTTAGGAAGATGAGGGAGAGGGAGGTGAAGAGCATCCGCTGGTTTTTTGAGAGGAAGAAGAAAGCAAAATCTCCGGGGAAGTCAGGTGAGGAGAAAGTGGAAGATGGAGGGGAGGAAGAATGTAAAAGGAGTGACGGAAGGAAGACTGAAATGGACGACCTGGAGGAGAGGATGAGATGGCTGACAGAGGATAAGGAAAAAGAGATTCAGGATCTGAATGCTGAAAACTACAGAACCATTGTCACGCTCAATCAGATAAGCAGAGAGAGAGAAGAGGGCGTCATCAAGTTAGAGGAGAAAGAGAGAGAGATTGAAGAGCTGAAAGAGAGAGTTGATGATCAGCAAGTGAAACTGGTCAACCTTGAGCGCGCCATTGCGGAGAGAGGGAGGGAGAGAAATGAGAGGGAGGAAGAATTGCAATGCGAGCATCAGGAATGGAGGAGGAAAGTTGAGGAATTAAAAGACAGGATTGGCATGGAAGAGAAAGAAAAAGAGGAGTGGAAAGAAAAAATGAATGTGTCACAGAAGCTGATGTACGACTTGAAGAAGTTGTATGAGGAGAAAATTGCACATTATGAGGAAGATATGGAAAGTAAACTGCATGAAAAAGAGAAAGAGATGGAAGGACTGAGACTGCAATCTGAGGCAAGGGAAACAGAATGGAGGGATGAGCAAAGAAAGAGAGATGAAATACAAAACAGTGAGATAGACCAGCTAAGAGAAGTGATAGAAAATAAAAGTAAAGATATTGCAGAGGCACGGCAACTGGCAACTGAGAAAGATAAAGAAATTAAGCAGCTGAACGAAAGCAAAGAAATTGAGATTCTAGCAATGCAAAGGCAGCACACAGAGTATAAAAGTAGGAGAGATGCTGAGGCAAGAGACATATTACAAGTCAAAGAATTGGAGCTTAAACACTTGAAACAGAAGGACCAGGAGAATGAGAGAGAAATTATTTCTTTAAGGCAAACCATTAAACAGACCAAGGCAGACCTGGAGAATTTAACTGCTAAGATGGAGAAGGAAATGATGAACATGATACGAGAATATGAGAAGGAAATCAATAGGAAGGAGGAAGAGATGGGTTTAACATTAAATGAAAAAAACTGCGCCATCAGCCAACTTCAGAAAATGGATGATGATAATAAGAGACATATTTCTGATATTAAAGAATGTTTACTAGAAAGCAAGAGGACAATTGAGGAACTGCAGGAGCTGAACATGAAGATGAAGAAAGACATGGACAACCTCAAGGACAAGTGCGAAAGGTATGAGAGGGACAGTGAAGCCCACAAGACCAAGAGTGAGAGTAGGGAGGCTGACATCAGACAGCTGCTCTGTGGATATGAAGACAAGTTGAGAAACAAAGACATGGAAATACAAAGCTCATTGAAAGAGCGGGACCAGGAGATTGATATGCTGAAACAGGCAAAACATGAAAGACAGATGGAACTGAAGAAAATGAGAAAAGAAGAAGAAAAGAATCAGAAACAGGTGGATGAGATGAGACAGTGTTATGAGAAGAGGCTTAGGGAAATACAGATCGAGTTGGAACAGAGGGATAAGGAAGAAGAGAAAGAGCTTGAGAAAAGGGAAAGAGAGCTAGAGGAGAAGGAACTAGAACAAAGGAAAAGGAAAGAAGATCTGGATAACCAAGGCTTTAAACTTGAGGTGAAAGAGAAAGAAATAATGAAAAAAGAGGAAGAATTGGAAAACAGAGGACAAGAAGTGAAGAACAGGGAGGTAGATCTTCAAATACAAAAGGAAGGACAGGAGAAACGAGAGCATGAGTTGTTGAGTCGAGAAACGGATTTGAGGACCAAAGAAAAAGTGTCTGAAAGTCAAGAACGAAACCTCTGCAGCAAAGAGAAAGACATTGAGAAAAGAGAGAAAGAGCTGGAAAACTGGAATAAAGAACTGGGTAGTAAAGAATTTGATTTAAAATCCTGGGAAGAAAAGATAAAGAAAATGGAGCTGGTTCTCAAAAACCTTCACCAAGAACTGGATGACCGTCAGCGAGTGTTAGATCAAGAGGAATATGAAAAACAGAGTGGGAAGGAAGAACATCTCAACCAGATACAGGATCTTGTGATAAGAGAAAGAAAACTGAGGACTAGAGAACAAGAGGTTGACCACAGGGAACATAATTTGGGATGTAGAGAACTAGAGTTGAAAAACAAGGAAAAGGAAATGGAGCAAAGACAACATGACATTAATCAAAAACAAATGGAAGTGAAGAACCATCAACAAGATTTAGCGAACAAGGAAGTTTGCCTGAAGAACAGAGAAAATGAACTGCAAAAGATAGTTAAAGATCTGGAGGTAAAAGAAAAAGTGCTCAAAGACAGTGAACAAAAGCTGGAAAACAGAGAGCACAAATCAAGAATTGGAGAGCATGAGCTACTGAACTGCAGAACAGAGTTAGAAATTCAAATCAAACATCTGAACAATAAGAGCCAAGAGCTGGATAAGAGGGAGAAGGAGATTGAAAACATTCAACAAGGAATGGAAAGAAGGGAGAGGGAGATAGAAAACCATTACCAAATCATTGAATACAAGGAGAGGGACTTGGTAAACCACCAGCAAGCCAGAGAAAATAGTGAAATTGAGCTGAAAAATCGACAGGTAGCTATGGAAAACAGGGAGAATGAGATGGAAAATCATCAACAAGCTTTGGAAAAAAGGCAGAAAGCGATGGAAAACCATCAACAAGCTTTGGAAACAAAAGAGAGGGACATGGAAATACGTCAACAAGCCCTGGAAAAAAAGGAGAGGGAAATGGAAAACTGTCAGCAAGCACTAAAAATGAATGAGAAGAAGATGGAAAACTATCAACAAGACTTGGAAAAGAGGGAGATGGAGAAAGAAACTTCTCTACAAGCCTTAGAAAGTAGGGAGAAGGAGATAGAAAACCGACAACATGCTTTAGAGAATAGGGAGAATGACATGAAAAACAGTCAACAAGTCTTGGAAAAGAGGGAAAGGGAGATTGAAAACCATGAGAAAGCCTTGGAAAAAAGAGAGATGGTGATGGAAAATCAACAACATGCTTTGGAGAAGAGGGAGAATGACATGAGAAACAGTCAACAAGACTTGGAAAAGAGGCAAAGGGAGGTGGAAAACCATCAACAAGCCTTGGAAAATAGGCAGAAAGAGATAGAAAGCCAACAACAAGCTGTAAAAAAAAGACAGAATGAGGTGGAAGAAAATCAACAAGACATGAAAAAGAGCAAAAGAGAGTTGGAAAACCATCAGCATGCCTTGGAAAATAGGGAGAAAGAGATGGAAGATCGACAACAAGCTTTGGAATATAAGCTAAAGGAGTTTGAAAATCGAAAGCAATCTGTGGAAAGGAGGGAGAATGAAGTGAAAAACCGTCAACAAGCTTTGGGAAAAAAAGAAAGGGAGATGGAAGACCTTCAACAAGCTTTGGAAAATAGGGAGAAGCAGATTGAAAACCAACAACGAGTATTAAAAAATAGAGAGGATGAATTGGAAGACAAAATTCATAAGTTGAAAAGACTGGAATCCGAGCTAGAGATGAGAGGAAATGAACAGAGAAATACAAAGCATGTTGATAAAGAAGAGGATGTGGAAAACAGGGAGTGTAACAGATTGACTGCAAGCCATGGAACACTTAGTTCTGATGTGTGTGCCACAGCAATATATAATGATGTCACCCTAGGTAGGATAGATGCCCATACAATGTATCAGGAAGTAGGAGTGGAACCTGTGAGGAATGGCAGCGTAACAGATAGGGAAGATCTGATGATGACCGAATCTGCCTCATCTGACTTATTACAAAATAACTCCTTTTTGGAAAGAATGGTAGTGCCAGAAGAAGAGGGGCATGGTCATAATCTGAAAGAACGGGTGAAAAAAGAGGAAGATACAGACAAGGAGAGAAGTAGAATGATTGGCAAACTGGAAGGGTATTCTAAGAACAAACTGAAAAGAGTGAGCGGATTATCACAGAAATATGTGAGTCCAGGCCACAGTGTAGCAAACACTAAACACACCCAAAGGCCAGAACTAAGGATAGTACTGTTTGGGGAGACTTGGTCCTTTCGTCACCCAACAGCACACACTCTCCTGGGCAGTGAGTCCCCTTACTCAGGGGGGTCACCCTCTGTACCAGTGAGGGGAGAAATTGCCGGAAGGCAAGTCAGCGTGTTGGAACTCCAGGGGCTAAAATGGCGTAATGGACTAAACAACCACACCAACGCCACAGATCCAATAGAGCTCCAGAACATTCTCCAGTCCCAGCCAGCTCCCCACGCTATCCTCCTGGTCATACCAGCATACCTGTCGTTCACACAGAAGTATCGGAGGGCGGTGGAACACCATTTGAGTGCCCTTGGGGAAGATATTTGGCGACGCACTATGGTGCTGTTCACGTGGGGGGAAGCTTTAGGAGAGAGCGCAGAGCAGCACATACTGAGGAATGGGGACCTCCAGTGGCTGGTGGGACAATGTGCTAATAGGTATCATGTTCTAGCCAGTGGGGAAAACCACTCCCAAACTGCAGAGCTAATGGGGAAGATAGAGGAGATGATTGCAGGAAATGGGTGCGATCAATACAATGGAGACTAAAGTTCAGTTTGGTTGAGTAGAGATAGTGAAGAGAGAGACTGACATTCTATGAGGAAAATCCTCATAATTTGCTTGGAAATAAACTTGTTCAATAGATGGATGAGTTTTATTTCATGTGTTTGTAATTTTTTTAAGATTTTATTAAAACAATTATTAACTGATAAGGCATATAGTCAAGTTATTAAAGCCAGGGCCAAACCACCACCTGTCTTTATTTCCTATACATCATCAATTTCCACAGCTATCATGTCACTTTGGCTCAAAATGTAAAAATTTTATTCAGATATTGTTCACACAAACAATATGAATCTATATTAGCATGTCATGCCATATTTGACATTTTGTTCTGCTCTGCTCTCTGCTCTTTGTACCATTTGCCTTTTTCCCTTTCATAGGGCACTCTTTCGACCATATTTGGTTTGAACATTAAGGCTATGGCCCATTCATTGTTCCCATTCATTAAACCATTATTTGTCTGAAAATACACCTTTTCAAAAAGACTTTATATGTTGCATGGGAATCCAGTGGTGAATGGTGATGGTAACAGACAAGTGATCAATCAGATTGTATTGCTGTCTCGAAATTCCTTAAGGATGGTTGGGAGAACGGTCAAGAACAGCAGCGTTGGGTAAGTCAAGGAATTTGGGGCACAGCCCCACCTGCTGGTAGAGATATACACTGCATTTTTATATTGCTTGTGACACAATGTTAGGGAAATATCAGAATGTGAACACATTTGTTGCTTATTTTAATAAAGCAGCATACTTTGAGTATTTCCTTTCATTTGTTGGTACATTTGGTTGTGTAAGCCAGCCGAGTTCAGTGTTATCTGTGGCGCAGGAGCCACAAGAGAAAAGAAAACAGCAGGCATTTCTACACGGTTTCTGTGTAATTTCCTCGGGGTAAAGTCAACTACAACACCGCAGCAACCTTTTGGGAAAACCATGTGCCTGGGTGCTGTCAGAGAGTTGTATTGGCAGTGCCCATCCAAGACACCTCATCTTAATAGTCAACAGACAAATGTACCTATTTTCTCATTATTCTGGACTGATGATATTGTTTTCCACATCTTAGAGCTAGCCAGCCTTCTAGCTGAAGAGTAAGTGTGAATCACATTCTCTCACTCTTACTTTTGGAATGATGTTGATAATTTAGAGACAACGTGTGTCCGTGCTCATTATTAAAACTGGACATTGAAATTAGTCTATTCAGAGAAGGTTAAGAACAGGAAAATAAGATTCAGCCACGTCTGTGTTCAGGTAACTTCACAACAAGTAATATTCAGACTTATACTCTCTAGATCCAGATTATAAGGTGCACTAACCTATTCACCAAAAAGAATTGCTCTGAGATTTGCTATCAAAAAGGCTTTCAGTTACTGTTTGACTGCATGTTAGAAAGGTTGACCTAAGCTACTTTGTGTGTGGTATGATCGTTGTTGCCAGGGATCCTGGTTACAGTAACTTACAAACAATAAGACTTAGTCTGTTGCAAAAAAAAGTATCCTGCAAACAAACATTCTTCTTGCTAACCAGTGGTGTGCCAAATCGGATCTTGGACTCCTCCAAGTGTGCCAGTGAATACTTCCTGCTTGAGCAAGCAGTGTGATAATTGTCTTAGTTTAGGCTTATGTTTCCTGTGGGATCCTGGAAGAGTAGCTCCCTCTTTGGAAGGTGCCAGTGAGGAGTCAAAGGAACAATAAACCAAATCAAGCAGAATGGCTTGTAGGGACGTGCATCAAAAGACACAACTCCATCTTAACATTTCCTGAACATGTTTTGTAGTTGTTGCGATAGGCATGGCCATTTTTGTAAATTGGAAAAATGTTTCGGGACAATTAATACAAATTTCAATATTCACGAAGATTGATTTCTGCTTGAGTTGGATCTTATCTTTGCCTCTTTCTCTCAGGCTCAACCCATCCAATGGCACTTGGCTCAGCCGGCATTAAAGCAAAACATTTTATTATTTTTGCCCACATGCAGCTACAAGGATGTACCTTTATGCCACTCTAATGATAGAACATGTTTACCATTGAAACTAGGATTACAGGGTCCGTGGCCATTTTTTAAACATTGCTCAATTCAGGAACCCCTTCCATCCATAGTCCCATGCAAACCTGTTTCTTTATGTCATGCTCATCTGCCAGTTATATCATGCACATGTCTCTTTTACATTGCACGACAGTTGTACAGTTGTAGAGTTATTATTATTAATGCGTGTTTTTGTATAGTGTTATTATAGATAGTTTATTATTGTTGTATGAAATCATTTGACTCAGTTTACCCCATACTCCCACACAAATATCAATCATTACCATGGGAACATGCTCACCTCAACATACTTTTCTTCCATAAATGTATTTTTTTCTTCCATTTCAAACTGAACAACCCAGATTCCTGTTCAGTACTGGTAGACACACAGTATGTTCATAGATTTTCCACAAGATGGAGATCTTGTATCACTTCCAGTGGATGAAAACTACATTTTATGATTTTAGAGATCAACATGTGGAGAATAAGATTTAATAAATGTGTCCTAGCATTATTGTAGAGATATTTACTCTGAGAACCTACCTACACTGAGATGTTTTTTTCATACTGGCACAGACATCCAATACATCTTTTTTGAAAGCGTTTGAAAAACATTTAGGAAAAAACATATTAACGTCACTGCAGCGCTGAAATCACTGTTGTATGTTTTCAAAAGTAGAAAGAGGCATAAGCACTCCATTACTCATGTTCAAAATAAGGCTTTAAATTATGGAAAATATACAAATTGGTTGCAATTGGCCTTATAAGATATTATAAAATTGTATTGAAGCGAAAAACATACACAGTTATCCCAATTGATAGGCCCATGACACGTGGACCATGTTCGTCCATTTTTTTATCGATAGAACTAATAGAGATTTTCTTTATGGTTTCAATGAAAAGAAAGTATATGTTTGTCAGGGAGTGCATAAGACGGTTCTCATTGAATCGAAATTGGTCTCTATGTATGTTGACTAATATTTTGTCACAAGGAGGCCATGCAAGGGAGCTGCAGTTCTGTTAGACTGCCATTATCACCACGGGGAATCTCTCATTTGATTCATCTCAGCTGTTGACAGGTGAATAATGATTCCAGATGAGGGGGTTCTAGTCTATATGGCTTTTAAAAGGGCCAACCTTTTATAGCAAAGTAAAGATATGAAAACAAACTGCTTTTCTAGCTCACAGGCCTCTAGGAGAGTCAAAACACTCAATTGCAAGCACTTATAATTGTGGAGTGGTCGACTCATTGTGGCTGCAAATGTTGCAATTTCTGTAACCAATCATCATACAATGCAAGCTGTCTTTCATGGCATGAGGAGTGGAAGTGCAAAATGCCTTTTCAAAGATGTCCATTTTCAATATGAGTTTAAACGTCACTGCAGGGCGCAGCTATATTTCGGCGCAATTTCAAGAAATAAAATAGAAAACAATGCATATGAAGTCCATACCCTCTTTCACGTTTTCAAATGTTTCACAGTTCATACATTTAAATTGATGTTGTTTTCCATGAATCCACAAACCATGCTCCATGATTTTCAGGAGATTGTTTTACTGTGAATAACAAGTGATTTAAAAAATGCAAAAAGGCAATATCAGATCTAGGTAAGTTTCCATTCCCCCATGTTACTGATTGGTAGAAGCCCCTTTGGTAGTAGTTATAGCGGTAAGTCTGCTGGGACAGGTTTCTCCAATTTAACATGGCAGAAGAGCATGTTTGATTGTATAAAGAAACCAACGGCAATGTTTTTGTATCAGTGGCAATTAGTCGGCAGAGCCCCTCTTTTCATTGTAAAAAAAACTTGAAAATAAATCAATACATTCTCTTATATTATGGATTATGTTACAAATTCTGATGTTTTTTTTTTTTAAATAAACGCTAATCACATTCAGAGTTTTGAGAAAAAATATCTTGCAACATATTTCCACGTTGTACTGCTGTCATAATGCAAGATCTGTAGCTAATCTCGTTGGCCACATTTCCACGACAGTACATTAACCCAGTTACTAGATGGCGTATTTATATCAATCAGAAATAAATATTGAACCGCATGCAATACAAACTAAAATCTCTTTTTTGCACACCCACAGTACGTTCTACACTCTTCATCAAATGGACTGTTATAGTTGCATTGGTGATGTCAGTGATGGTGACGTTGAAATCCAAATGTACGCAGAGGGAAGCACTGCGCTACAAATTATGGTTAAGATCTGGCTGGACTCCAGTGTGGTTAATGTTAGGGTTATGGTCAGAGGTAAGTTTAGACAACAAAAACGGTTGAGGTTTGTTAGCGCTTCAGTCTGAATATTGTTAGAAATAGCAAATATCATGCGTTGGGGTCTGGGATGGGGTGGTGTTTTCTTCAGGGCAATACAATTTAGCAAAACTTTACTTAAGTTCAAGCTGTACTTCTGCCCCTAGTGGCTGTTCTAAACAGACGATAGCGTGGTATGGTAATGGAAGGACTGGCAGAAGGGTATTTTAGTGTGTGCATTGTATGCAGTTTAACATTTGTATCTGCTTGGTATACATACTCCATATCAGCGAACGGGCTGAGTAGATTCAGTGGTCAATGGAAATAGTTTATCTACAGCCATCCCAGCTAGCAATGACCACTCACTGTGCACTCATTTTCTTGGACTGCATTTTAAAGGCATGTGTAGCCTACGGTCACCTTTTAAAACGCTGTTAGTGAATGCCGCTATGTGATAAAACCCCATTACCCTGTATCAAGTCATAACATGTGGTTTCTCACTTCCCCGTTTCCATTCTCTTGCTTTCAGGCGCTGCCTTCCAAATGGCAGCCTAACCCCTTCCTTGGTCGGCGGTGTGGGCCAAAGCCTCGTGGGAAGAATTGCACTAAATACGCCACACTGGGACGCAACCATTATTTAAATGAAGTGGGACAAAGATTGCACTCATGTTGCACGGGTTATCCTCTATATACATCCACTCACATCCACGTACTCATTCCTGTACCACCGCTGTGATAACATTGGTGGAGAATGGAGCCAGAGGCTTGCATCCCAAATGGAAAATATGTTTCCTACCCGGTAAGCTAGTTTTTAACCAGAACGTCTGAATTAGCAGTAATGCCCCGTTGAGGGAATTAGGGAGCTATTTGGGACGAGTCCATAGAGTAGATGAGAACGTTTTGAGGCAACGTCTGCGGTTCTGGGTGGAATGAGTTTGAATTGGTCCAAAATGACCTTTCAGCTTTTCAGAGCTCATGTGTTTATGCAGCCTCATTCACACAGACTAGACCAGAGCAGCGAAACCACAGTCGCTAGCTTACCTACCATGCACAAGTGGTGCTCTACTATATCTTTCTGAACGTACGGCCGTGTTCCCAATGGAACCGCGTTCCCGTCGTAATGCATCCCTTTTGACTGTGCTCTTTGTGCCTCTGGGATCTGTTCAGAGATAGTGCACTACGCAGGGGTCGGGGAGACATTTGGGACGTGCTAGAGGCTTTGTCATGACAGCAGTTAATGGCTTGGTTGATTTCTATTACAGAAAATAGACACAAAACACAGTTCATCTGAATAATGGCTTATGAGACAATGGACTTTCCCCCCTCCACTTGATCTGAGGGAAAGGTAGTTTTAGCGTTGCCTAAGGCACCCAATTCCTTTTATGGCGCACTACTTTTGACACAAGCCCAAAGGACCCAGGTCAAAAGAAGTGAACTTAATAAGGGAATCGGTTGCCTCTTGGAACGCTGCTTGTGATTCGGTCTGAACATTCCCATTAGTGTTCAAGCAGTTCTGATGGCTTGTATTCCAACACAATTAGCATACCTTTCACTGTGTCACTTTCTCAGGTAATAGTAGCTTGCTGCAGTTTACATGACAGAAAATTCACATGCGTATCAGATGCTGATCAAACAGGACAGACTCAGATTTCCATATGTTTTTAGGAAATAGAGCATCAAAGGACATTTTAACTGTGATTGGGCACTGCTGTTTTGTCAGGGTGTTAAAAAGCCCCCCGGATTGTACTTGAAGTAGTGATGAACGGATGGGAGACCAGTAGCATGACAGTGAAGCATACTTCAACATCCCCAGACCTCGCCCCATAAAAATATGTGAGTATTGATTACAGTGTATATCTTGTTAGAAAGCCTTGGAGGAAGAGGTAGGAAGCTAAGATGGGACATTGACCATCTGAGGTAGAGGCGTGTATATTGGAAGGGAAGATTAGAGATCCATAGCCCGGCGGTAAAGGTCACACCAGTCTCTCGTGGGGGTATGAGACGTGTTAAAGCTGATGTACCATGTGGAGGTGGCTCATCTCCCCCTCACGCCCCCGCAGCCCCTCCCCCTTCACACTCTATTCTACCTTTGCCATCTCCAAAGGGCATCTCTGAACGGGGTTGCTCGACTACAGGCGGCTTCATGCCTTTAGCTCCGAATTGAGCATCTGGATCCAAACCTGGGGCAAGCCGTTCTGGGGTTTCAAAGTAATTTCCTGCTGTGCTGCTGTAAGCAGGACACAGGACGGATGATCGAAAGGGTCATTATGAGAATAACTGTTGAAGACACAAAAATGTGTGTCTTATTAGGTAAAAAAAATCTTGTTTTCAGGTAAAATTGACCCATCCTTAAAATAAGGTCAGTTGTTTTTAAGGATATTACAACTTTTAACACACTAAAGTTGTATTAGATAATACCGCTTGGTTTTAGAAAATATGCCTTGAATATCAAGTAATTTTGTCTTGAAATATAATTTATCTCCATTGGCAGATTTTATCACTTACTTTGAGCAAATATTCCACAAATACAGTTACATTCTACATTTTTTTCAAGAATGTTTTTGCTGTGTAAAGAGGGAATTAAAGAGACACGGACCGCAGTATTCAAGAACAAACGTTTTGTAGGGTTGGATCCTGCCTTATCCCCATTTTGCTCATCCCCTTTCCTCTCATCTTCCCTCGATTCTTCCCTTGTCCCTATCCTCCTATTCCCTTCCCCTCTTTTCTCTCGTTTTCATGCCATTTCCAACTGAAGGAGTTGATGCAGATGATTTCAGCCCCTCTGGATCACATCTCTTCCAACCGAGCGCGTGCGGTGGGCCAGAGCCAGGTCCTGGAATATAGCTAATGAGACACACCCCTGAGGGTCTGCCGAGCTCCCATTGGCTAAGAGAGCCAAGAGGGGGTAGGGTGGCTAGACTGTGAATGGGAAATGCATCTGTCAGATGAGGTTTCAGAT
The DNA here is from genome assembly GCA_016801105.1 of Esox niger. Lineage (NCBI taxonomy): Eukaryota > Metazoa > Chordata > Actinopteri > Esociformes > Esocidae > Esox > Esox niger. Next base: position 63,284 of record JACXGJ010001602.1, on the reverse strand, counting down.
CAAATCTCTACTGTATGTTCATCACTGATACAGCACACAGAGATGCATCTGAATCAAAGGGGAAATGATACTCTGAATATAGTATGCATTTTACTACGAAAGGCAAATTCTGACTGGTTGGAATGATTGTGCAATTGTCTGTGTAATAACGGTTATCGGATTGGATGGAACAGATAGAAACAAATTGCTCAGTTTTTAGTGAACATATTAAATAGGGCGTTTTCTAACATGTATTTTGTAGTGTGAAAAGTACTGGCCGCTGTTGTCCAAAAGATGTTGTCATAGCAAAGTGAAATATAATATGCGTCACTTCACGCTTTTAAAGGATTTTTCAGGCTTTATCTTGAATATAAATGCATAATTTAAGACATCTTCACTCACTTATGTTCATTATCGCATTACGTTACTATTCATTGTATTAAAACGGTATATGTTTTATTGTCCCAACATGTTCTTGTCCATTTTTGTAAATGAACTGACACACTTCACATAATTTACTCCAGACGCTTAGTGGCTGAATTACTTATAGTTACTATACAGTACATATATAACCATGCGTACCCTCTACCCAAACAAAAAGAGGCGTTTTACAGGTTATTATACGTTTTATCTAGATGAATGAAACTTGCCGCCAGATTTGCACAACAGATGAAAATCGTAATTGTCGCCCGTTATCATTAAGTGGTCCACCATTTTCCTGACAGATATTCCCCGCGGCTACTGAGGTCTGAAGTAGTCTCGATCAGTGTGTATTAGAGTGCTACATGTTGGGACGTATTAAGTCTGGTCCTGCTCATGTATGTACAAATCCCCATCAGTGTTGAATAAAAATAAAAGTTGCGAAGCATCTAAAAACATCTCACCAAAACAATTGTACCAAAACTAGCAACAGCACGTGTCCGATTGAGAGCCAGGTCCCATTTTTTTTGCGAAATTGAGATTATTGTGGGCGCAAAGTCTTTTAGCACTGTTTGGAGTGCAATTTGGGTGCGTGTGTGTAATGTCGCTAGGAATTTACTGATTGCTTTTTAGATTTTTTTAAAAATCATCTCTTATAATCTGTACGCGAGTGATAGTTTTTACTTATGAGGGTGGTATCAAGTTTACAGCTTCATTCAACACGCTAGGAATGATTTGAGTCAAACGTTAAAGGTAGCCTAGAACTAAAAGTAGCAAACAGCCATATTGTAATAATTAGCTCAAACCAGTTAAAATGCCTCCACGATAATGGATTTCGGAAATTGCCTGCTAAGTAACCATACAAAAGAGAGCAACGACACACTGCAGCAATATAAAAACTACAGTGGTACCGTGATGTTGTGGATCTCCACAGTCTTCTATGATGCACAATATCTAGATGTCTCTTCAAAGGTACAATGATGTGAGGGTGGGACTGGTGGTCCTATATACTGTACCATTACACAGCTGGATTACAATCCAATCTGAGGTCCCATGCTGCTCGTTTTTCCCCTGTATCCGCACGTTCCTGCATCCTGCCACTCACCGGCTCCTTGTTCGTCTCTGAACGCACCCCTGCCGACGTCACATCAGCCACTCTCCATTATTGTGTACACCTGTGCTAAGTTTTGGTGGTACTTAGTGGGGATTCTCGCCCGGCATCTTTAGTTATTGTTTAAGCGGTAGCCTGCGCAACGAGCATTCTGTTCCACGATCTGCTTTTAGGTACTCGTCCTGGCATTTTGTATTGTTGTGCCCTCCTGTATTTTTGAGACTGGTTCTTTTGCCATGTTTTCTGTTATACGCTCTTTGTGAAACCGGCTGTGCTGCGGCCCATGTTCTGTTTGAATGATCTATAATTAAAGTATACGCTCTGCATTTGGATCCCCTCTGGTCTCCCGCGCCCGTCATTACATCCAACACATTTTAATGAGCCATTATGTGTGGTTGTGTGGATCTTTAGACTTTTGCGTTTGTTTACTGTTAGTTTAGTATAGAGAAATACATTTTAAGACAACTTGTCTCTTCGATATCTGGCTTCTTTTGGTAGGGTGATGATAATTTGTGTGATGATCATTCAATTTCAATGACTGAAGTGAAGAAGTAATTGCATCCTTTCTGATATCTGCCCCCTCAGTCACTATCCTGAAGCCGCGACTGTTAAACCTCACAACATAACTTCAGTCCAGCGAGGGTTTCACATTTTATACTGTGAATGGAAAATAGCATTTATATATTGTGTTATTTGAATGAAGCACAGTTGTTGTCGTCAAAACGTTTCTTTCAGGGTGGTGAATCAGAAAAAGAAATGATAAAGAAAAAAGACATGAAGTAGATGAGGAAGATAAAGACAAAGTTGGATCAGTGGCGAACCAGCCTCGCTGTGGTTCATGGAGAGTTCAGGCGATGGAGGCGTCAGGGGACGTTATGCAACATGACGAGAGTGACACCAAGTTGCTGGGTCCCAGGTGAGCTTTCCCCAAATTAAGGAACAACGTCATCACACCAGACCCCTGTGAATCCCTGGCAGGGAGCACTCAGAGAGGAAGGGATTCACAGCAGACCAAACCAGATGCACCTTTTATTTGTTTTCCTTCTCTACACAAACTCTACTAAAGTATGTTTGTTCAGGTCAAAGGCAGGGCATAACCAACCACTTGACAGAAAGCCTTCATGTCTTACACCCCTCTCCTTCTCCCCTTCCCCCTCTCAAGCCTCTGTTTTCTACCACTTTCTCCCTCCCATTCTCTCTTTCACTTCTTTCACTCATCCCTCTTCCACTTTGCCCATCTTACTGTCATCCCTTTTGTTCCCCCTTGTCACTCTTAGCTTTGTTTTTTCAATCTTTTATTTATTTGTTTGTGTTCTATTTAGTTTTTGATTGTCCCTGTGAGCTGGGCATGAGTGAGTGTATCCTAGTCTGATGTAGTCAGATTAGTGTGTGCGATCACATTAACCTAATTAATCCAAACGGCTCATCTGACAAATGTCACCAGAGGCTTTAGGGGCTGGGGTCAAAAGTTCACCACAATCTGGTGCCCTCTACTGGAGACAGCTAAAACACTTTGTGTTGCGCTTAGATAACCTATCTGGACACACGCTTCCTTAGCCATTTGTAAAGATGGATACAGAACACACAGATGCAGAAACAAAACACACTGATGCTTTGCACATTATTTATTTTGATGTATTTTTCTCAATCTCATTCTACTATTTCCGCTTCTCGAGCTGTCTCTCTCATACACACTAATAAACACAACACACGCGAAACCTGAAACATAACATTAACCCAACTGAATTTTCCATTCAGACAACTCCTAACACTGGGTCTGATACCCTCTTCATGTGACATTATCCCTGATCTGAGACCTCTTCAGATAAAGAATGATGATCTCCACACAGCACTTTAGACAACAGATACAGATGGCATACAGATTATTAGACACACTTACATGCATTAATAAACAAACACACACACACAAAGTGAATAATCACAATGTCCTCAAACCAAGACTTACTCAGGCTTACGTTTCCATTAAAAAATGCCTATTGAATATTTGACATTTATCTGCAGAAAAAGGATGTTGACAGAGGAGAATTCAAGCTAGAATCTTAAAACATTAAAATATTCTAGAAGGGAGCTGAGGACATCCAGTGTACGTGTAAGGGGTTATGCATGGGTTATAAACGCGTTAGCTACTTTCTACATTATGTTTTACAAACAAAAATCATTTTAATTCTGAGAGAGAAGTCTGGCACTGTCTGACAGCCTGTGAAAGTTTTCAGGGTTTGGGGATGGAGCCTTAATAAAAGGGACCTTTCTCCATTTGGGTTTTATCTCGATTACTGCCATGAAAATTTCATGGTTTTGCAGTGAGTGTACAGAGCAACGTCACTTTGAAGAGAGGATATTAAACATTGATTAAGTATATATAATGATGCCACTTTATCCAGACTCCTAGTTCCTTTATGTAGTGACCAGTGGAGCGGTAGAGAAAGAGAAGGAGAGCAGAAGGGGGATGATTTAGACATTCAAAAAAGAGAGACTGAAGGAGATCAAGTAAAGAGCGCAAGCAGAGATGAGCTGACCAGAGGCTAGCTGAGAGGGGTGGAGAAGGATCTCATTGGCATGCTGGGCTGTCCGTGACAGGCGGATCAGATATGTTTTCATATAACAGTGACACACCTGGGATTGTACTGCATTGCCTACGGCCTGACACAGGACAGAATACCATACGAAGTTTGGGAACTTGAGTTGGGGTCAGCTCGGGCTGAAGCGTTAGTGAGTCGTGCACCAAGCTACAACCACCAACACAGTGGACGTTCATGTGTCACAACACACTGGCCCATTGAAAATATTCTCACCGGGTGATACATACACAAGGAACTGTACAATGAGGCAAAGCAAGGAGAGATTACCTATATCGATAGAGAGGTTCTCAAGGGAAAGTGTGCTGGCACATTCAGATGGTCTTTATGTTATTTTATCCACACATAATATTCATAACATCATCGTCAATCAACCTACATTTGGAAAACAAACTACTCGTAATTAAGAAGGGACAAGTACAAAGACTCAAAATCCCAAAAGACCGTGAAATTAACAATGATAAAGATTACACCCAGCCCAAGATCTGGTGTTTGAAGGATATTTGAATGTGAACCTCAGATGTTAGGACATACAGACCATGTTCGGAAACAGAATAGAAAATACGAACAATACTTTTGTTTGAGTTCCCCCTTCATCGTTTCCACTCACCTGATTTTTATTCTGCACTTCAACAGACAAGAATGACACTGACTAATCTATGCATACAAAAATGCAGAGAAGAAGAGTGCATACATTCGAAAACAACATCACTCTTTAATTAAAAAATGAAGAACAAGAGGCGCGCGCCCCCCCCCCGCACCCCTTCCTCCAAGTGTTCACACATCCAATACATCCAAACCCTTTGCGCTGCCCACACCGCTAATGTACAGGCGCGCAAAGAAGTGCATCATTGGCATAATCTAAAATGTGAGATGGCTAACTGCTGAATAAATGCTCAGAGTAGAGAAGAACCTGACAGCTCGTCTGAAATGTCGTAAACCTTTGTCATAAAAAATGCAGGATGCGGCGCTTTCTCCGAAATTGCTCCATTTTTGTGTAATGATCTGTCCATCCGCGCGAGAGACAGGCTCAATATCGACTTTAAGTCTTCACCGGAGACGAATCCCTTCAGTAGGGCCCATGATGTAGCCTGGCCCAAGGTCATGGAGGTAAATTGACAGGGATTGGATTGATGAGCTACCCTTGCTGTCTCCGCCTGGCAGGCCGTCTTCTCTCCACTGGGATAACCTCTCATCAAAGCTATTACGGGAGGCTTAGTCATTGGTTTACATGCCTTCCCTAAGAGAGCGCATCACATAATGTCAGCGTACTGGAAGTGAGAGGGTTGATTCACCGAGAACTTTCTGTTCGGCTTCGTGCCCCCTGGAGTTTGTGGGATGGGAGAGAACTCTGTTGGTTGCGCTCATCTAGTCTCATGACATTTAGTGGGTTGTTGCCGTGCCGCTGCTGGTCTGAGGCAATGCTAGATGATGTGAGTGGAGAGAATTCCTTCCTCGGTTTCCTTGATCTACACTGCTCTTTGGAAAGTTTTTGAAATGTTTTTTTTAGGCACTGTATTTCTGATAAACCATATACAATCTACACTTCATGTGACGGTGAGGTGACGGACGGCTCCGTCATCTCCTGCTTTTCCTGTCTTTCCAACTGCCATGAACTCATCCCGGCCTCCTTCATTTGTCTCGTCTCCAATTGTCACTCACACCAGGTCCCAGTTAAGTCATCAGTATGTGTTTAAATGTTTCTCCTCTGCTCCCCTCATTAGTCGGACATTGTTCCATGTTGCAGTGTGTCTTGATGTAAGTGGTGAGTTTGTTTTCATTTATTTACTTTATCAGTTGTTATCTACTGCTTGGTGTTTTGTGGTCTTTGTGTGTTCATAAAAACGTCACCGACTGCTACATCTGCCTGTGCCTGGTCGGTTTGCTCCACAACATCCCAGCCGTTATACTCCATTTTATAAATTTTTTATTATTATGGACAATACAAGTTGAGCAAAAAAATGTACTGGGAAATATTATTGTATATTAGGTTGATCTTACACTGAAATATATTAGTAAGGTACATTTTAGTTGAGGTCAAATGCTATATATTGTTTGTTGCGACATTTAAATTTATTTTTGTTATTGTTTTACTCCGTGCACTAACAACACAAAGATTTCTCCTATAGGGTTAAAAGAGGTCTGGAACAAAAAGCAAACAGTCTGAGACTATCTTTTCAGAATCTCTCAATTCCTTCACTCATTGGTTCTTGCTTGTGGACACTTCTTTAGCTCACCCCTCACAAATATTTTTGGTCAGGGGCCAGGGATGATAGTTGCAAAAGCTTGAATCTGTGATCAGTAAAATATTTTAGTGTAGAAATGCTTTAGATTATTGTTCCGAGGGAAGATGAATGACAACCCATTTTTAGCTTTCCACCAGACAGATTTTTCCTGATACTTGAGAGATTCCATGATGCCATGTTTCCTAGAAAGGCTTCCAGGGCTTTTGCAATCACAATACACCAATGACATCAAAATACATCACCTTGTAGATCAGGTTACCTTTACAGCCATACCTTTACAGCCATGGTCACAAATATGACTGGTATTTGTGACCAAAAACCAAATTTTGGTCAGTTAGGTGTTGTGATAAAAAAATAGCGTATTTGGGTATACGCTATTGCTTATTTGCGTTAAGCATCAGGCGAGCTTGACTGTGCTCGACAGCAATGAGCGGAAAGCCTATCACCCTGGGTTTCTCTAGTCACTACATAATAAATATGCCTTCAGATTATGGATACCTCTGCTGCTACCAAACTTGTTGTCCTGTTTTTGTACAGCCTTACACCAAAGTGCAGTTGGATTTAGGTATGCGGATTTTGTGGAGTGGTTAGGGATTGGGGTGGAGAATACGATTCATGTTCTACACACAGGCCCTTCATGATCTAATTATGCCTGTGTCTATAACCCGTCATCTATCGCCCGCAGTGGAAATAGAGATAACGAATAATTTACACGGGGACACGTGTAACAGGCGTGCACAAGCAAGCTGCAGTCGTGTTCTCATCAAACCATATCCATTAGGATTTTACCAGAGAGGTCAAGAGTTCACGTGGTATCGCGCATAAAGAGAGAGCAAAGTTGACATCTGCTCCCGTTGTCATGGCAACCGTCTCACGTGATCTGGTCTGAACCGTGCGGCTGACGTGCCCGGACGGAAATCGGGCGCGGAAACAGACGGTGCATGCCCGGCTCGCGCGCTGTCTTCCCGCCCCAAAATGCTCTCACTTGCCCGGTCGACAAGTGTTCTTTTCACAGTCTTTTCTGTTATTCACAAGGTGCTCGGCCAGAAGCAGTGAATGTGCTTCACGGCTTGCATGGTCAGTGGTGTGATTCAGAGCTTTGCCCGTCTCTATTGGAGTAAACGAATATGGCTGACTTCCACACTATTCCACTATACTTGTGTGTATGTGTGTGTGTGTGTGTGTGTGTGTGTGTGTGTGTGTGTGTGTGCGCGCATGGCAGTACGTGAAAAGCTGCTTATGCAATACGCTATTCCCTGTGAACTCTGGGTGACCGAATCTGACTGTGCTGCAGCATGTGATAGCCTCTGCTTAACCTTCTTCTCGGGACAACTGCCATCGGCTGTTTGAAGTGCCATGGAACGTTGTGCTGTGCAACATCATGTCTTCTTGGTGTGCACGTTCTGTCTCTCTGTTGTCCATCCGGGGCATGAACCACCAATATATATCATGATTAATGGTCCAGCCAGAGATTCTTGTGAGAGGAAACTGTAACAGAGGAGCTGAAGATAATGGTTAATTAAATCATACTCCACATAAATATTTTGTACCACTTAGAAGGCATGTACAGTTTTGTTTTATAATATATAATAATCATTAGGCCACAAAATAAGCAGAAGTCTTTTTTGAGAAAGGATATCAAACTGATCTTATGTACAAGCCTGTTTATATAGTATATATGTAATTAACAAAAATATGTCATTATAAACTTGCCAATTTCAGCCCTTAATTTTGATTGGCTGATAGCCAGTATATATCGGAGATTATAACATGTATGACAGTGGTAACCAGTAAATGCAATAAGGTGCATCATTTCACTGCTACAGTATGGTCTCTGAGTTGTGTAATGTTTCTAAACAGCCCATAGACTGATGTAACGCCTGACCAATATGTTTTTTATGAAAGGTTCAATAGGCCTAACCGAGCAAACACAAAGATGTCCCCAACATACATACACTATTTAAAATTGTAAAACAATTACATTCCAGGATTACATTGCATTACCCTGCACATTCATTTGTCAGTTAGGCCAATTTTGGATGCTTTTTTTGAACACATTCTTCCAGGCACGATACACGCTGATGAAACTTGCTGTCAGTTTTTGTTGGATGGAATTGCAGACAGACAGACTTAATGATATTTAAATAACTTATTATAATGATATTTAATTGAAATATTATTAGGCCATGTTAATTCATTAAATAAGTTTAGATTTCAATAAATGTGATTTTAGAGGGACCTGAGATGAATAACCAATTCTTGTTGCATTCATGTATTTATGCAGTATGCTAAACTTGGTGTGGATCAATTTGAATCAACATATTTGACCTTAGTTGAACTTCTACTAAACATTTGTTTTAATATAAAAACATAACATAATGGCATTTTATTTAGCTCATTATTTTTCAAATATCTTAAAAAATCTGTTTAATAGCTAACTAATACAGCAGATCAATTATTGGATAGGGTTGTGTGTTTTTATATACACCCCGCAGAATAGAAACCATTTCTTAACAGAACATGAAAGTCGTTGAATCGACGGAGCCGAGGACCCAGCACACGGAGTCAAACAGGCACCTCCGTGCAATCCATGTCCCTATGCGCAGTGCATTCACAGTTCACGGGCTCTTTGACCTAAATGTGATGTGACAGGAGAACCTTTACTGAAACAAACGGGAATATAGTATCAGGGAAGGCTGACCGAACTGTGAACTGAGGCCTTAACACGGAGCAAATTAGCATAAACAAAAATAGCGCTGCTTTTTCAGATCGCTTGTATGCGTAGCAACAAATGCATCCAGTGATGTTGGATCTTCATAAGCGCGTGGCTGCATAGCAAAGATATCCTTCCCCGCGCCAACTTTCAGGGCGCAGGTGACTGTCCTCCGCAAGATCAAACTGGAAAATGTGATGCTGGAATTAGCGCTTGCTCAGAGCGGCCTCATATAGTCTAGAATGATGAGGTCACTATTTCAACTCTTTCTCTAGTCCCTGCAATTGGACCGGTTGTCCGGTTTCACAGGACAAGTGAGGAGTTGTACACGATGGCATACCAGCCGGGCTGCTCGTGTCATGTTTAGTAGGCTACACCGGTTCCCATGTTGTCCTGTTGTGCTCCCTTCCCTGTTAAGACTTCTACGGTCACAATTCAGAGGTCTGCGTGTCACACGTCTTTACCCCTGACATGTACATTGACTATCTAATAGAGAGAGAGAGGCTCTTCAGGGACCTCTCAGGCTCAGCGAGCAGTGGATGGACCGAGGCGGACGGCTAGCATGCCGCTAACATCAGGGGCTGAGGCATCAATTGGTTTGCAATGAAATATCAAGTCTGAGTCCAAAATGGTCCCCTACTGCCCCTGGTTGAAAGTGGACTACACAAAGAACAGGCAAAGGTCTGTGATGGAATCTTCTGAACTGATGTATTAATGAATTCTACAGACGTAATGGGGAATAAGGAATTGTTAAAGTACTGAGATTAATGGGAAAGTACTGAGTCATTGTGTTTGGACAAGAAGAGGAATGCCAGAAGTGCTGGCAGTGTTGTAAATGTGGGAAGGGAAAAACAAGAGGTGTTGATTTTGATGTAAACATTTTGCCAGAATGGGGCAGGGTAAGGACAGATCAATGTATTTTAGGACAGGGCAGAGGAAGACACACAAAGGGGAGTAGGAAGGGATAAGGAACATGTGGTTTTCATCGGAGGACTATGCAAACTCTTATGTATTTCTAACTTCTCCAGAGATTTTCCACAGTCACATAGTGACTGTGCACTCTCCATGCAAGTTTCAATTAATTATTATTGCTCAATAGAGATTCCCTCTGTCTTACCTGCCATATTCGGAACTGTACAGACTTTTTAATTGCCATCACAGGTCCCACTGTGCTTCACCTCTCCATGATCTCTGCTCAGATATTAAAGCAACGTGTAGTTTTTCCAGCCCTGCTTTCCATTTAAAATATTATTTGAACCAGGTATAGGACATCAGCTGAACACTGTAGGTTCCATGTTAGTAATCGTTACAAGGTGTTATGTGTCCTGTAGTCAGCAGAATGTCACAAACAAAATGCCACAATGTGCTTTCAACGCCATCTGCTAATTACATTCGCTGCCTGTGAATCAGCCAGGGGCCAGGAAGAAGAGGGATCAGAGGAAGAGGAGTTGGGAAAAGAGATGAACGATTGACTCTGCTGTTCATCCTATTAATCACTCACCCCCAGGCTTGTGTGTGTTTGTCTGTGTGTGTGTGTGTGTGTGTGTGCCTCTAAACTCCATTTAATCCTGCCAGCTAAAGTTTGCTATCTGCAGTATGATAATGCGCAGCCCAACATGAAGCCTCGGTACATTAGCTCGTGTCAGACTGTCAGTTACCCAGTGGGGCTGTTGAATATACTGTATCTTATTATTGAATTACATACAGCTCCATTTTGTACAAATCATGCTTGAAAAAGTTTCTGTGACTATTTTAAGGAAAGCCCAATAATAAGTGTGTAATAAGTGTGGGACAGGGAGAGTGCGAGTTGAAGAGCATCTTTTTAAAGAACAAGTCGTGGCAGGGGAGAATAAATAATGTGTAGCTGTAAAAGTTTAACTAAAGCAAGAGTTTGAGAGTGTGAAAAGGGAGGTTCCTAACCCCGTGTAAAGCAAAAAGTCCCTCATCCTCTTCCCGTACATGGGAAGCTTTTAGGGCCTCGTGTACTTCAATTGTAAAACATGGTGGAGGAGCAGAGCAGGAAAGGGTTTAAAACACCATGCAGGATGCAGCATATTGGCCAGATGTTCCTTTTAAAGCCTGTGAGCCCAAAATCACCAATGTAAACAATACCCCCTCCATGCATCTGCCAAAAGGGGACAGGAGAGTGGGGTTCCAGGTCTTTCTTTCCAGCATCCGTCTTCCACACACACATGCTAATAAGAACCCTAACTTAACACCTCATGTATACCTTTGGAGAATTGGTAATATATGTACCATTTGTAAAGAAAACATGTATGCAATAACGTGAGCAAGCAAAACATGTATGCAATAAAGTCAAATATGCCCCCTGTTCAAAAGTCTGCATACCCTTAGTTCTTAATACTGTATTGTTCCCTTTAGCCTGACAGCTAAAGACATCATGACAGCATGAAGTCTTTTGTCATAGTTGTCTGTGAGGCCCCAAATTATTTCAGGTGGTATAGCTGCCCATTGGTCTTGGCAAAATGTCTCCAGGTCATGCAAAGTCTTGGGTTATCTTGCAAGAACCGAACGTTTCAGATCTCCCCAGAGTGTCTCGATGTTATTAAGGTCAGGAGACTGTGATGTCCACTCCAGAACCTTCACCTTTTTCTGCTGTAACCACTGGAGGGTCAACTTGGCCTTGTGCTTGGGGTGCTGAAAAGTCCAAGAGTGTAACATGCGCAGATTTTGTGAAGAAAAATGCAAATGATCTGTATTTTCTGATAAGATGTTGCATTCATTGCGCCATTAAAGACTCCACATGCCTTTAGAGCTCACCCCCCCAAAACATCAGTGAGCCACCACCATGCTTCACAGTGGGGATGATATTCTGTTCACTACAGGCCTTGTTGACCCCTCTCCAAACACAGCGCTTATGGTTGTGACCATAATGCTCAATTTTGGTCTCGTCACTCCAAATTAAAGTGTGCCAGAAGCAGTGAGGTGTGTCAAGGTGTTATCGGGCCTATTGTAACCAGGCGTATTTGTGGCACTGGTGCGGTAAAGGCTTGTTTCTGGCAAGTTGACCATGCAGCTCATTTTGTTCAAGTATCGTCGTAGTGTGCTCCACTGTCTTTTTCCAGACCAGCCTGTATTCTTTAATTGCCATTTTCATCTGTGTGTAACAAGGCCAAACATATCAGGGTATGTAAACTTCGGATCAGGGCAATTTGGGGGATTTCTCTTATCAATATGATTTAAAAAGGAGCCAATATGATCACTATCCTTAAATAAAATACTTTTTTAGCATGATCAGTCCTAATTTCGAAATCAACGCCAACATTTTACAATTTCTGCCAGGGTGTGCATTTTTATGAGCACAAAAATACATACCATCAATATTCCCTGCAAAGGTTCCTAGGATGATAATGGGAGGAATGGGATCAGGAGGAGAGGAAGAGGTAGTGGTGAACAGGAAGGAACGGCTCGGGCAGAGAGAGAGACGGGAGGATAAGAGGAGGGTGAGACAAGGCATTTCAACAGTCTCCCCAAGCACTCCTTAACAGAGCTGGTCTTGTCAACCAATGCAAATGTTTTGGCACTCCTTGTGTTCCTCAGATTGGAGCCCCTCAGAAGACCGAAGAGTTGTTAGCCATGCAGCAATGCGGCACGCTGTATCGCTGACGCTAACTGATGGTCTTTCAGATTGTCCTCCTACTGGTTGAACACACATATAATAAAATGGGGCATATGAGTTCGCACGTGGACAATAACAATCCAAAATGTTAGTGGGGAATGTTGAAACGAGTGACAAATTAATGGAAAATCCAACATAAAGTGTCTCAGCAAGGTGTGTCTTTTTCTGCTGCAAAATGGGAACTGGACAATACAAAGATAAGAAGTGTGGCCAAACATTCCTCCAAGTCTTTGTAAGAGACTGATGGACAGTCACGAGAAATGGCTACATGGAGTTTAATCAAATTTCAGCAAAAAGGGGCAAAACCAGCTGTTGAAGGTAGAGGTGTTCTTAATTGTATTCACACTATGAAAATGCATCATATTTTTAGAAAATAATTAAATTAATGGAATTAATTTCAAAGAACAAACTTTGAATGAAATTCAAAGGACAAACTTTCAGTGCCATTTGTAAATTTGGTTACCATCACATGTCTATAGTACCAGAGTGAAGACTTCATCCCCATATGTCCAACTATGTAAAAAAACGAATACAAACTCCAGGGGATATGCACATCACTGTATTCACCTTGCAATGAAGGGACTCTCTAAGTCATACATTACCAGAGAAACCAAATGTAGTAAAAAAATTATCTCAATTAAACTGTAGTTTGAATAGCCCTGGCATGGCTATATAGCCACTCTCTCTATACCACACCTACTATATTTACTAGGTATATGTACTAGGTTCTGATTGCTGATTCATATTTACTAGGTATATTTACTAGGTTCTGCTTGCTAATAAATGAACTAATGGCTAACATACGGGTTAGTAAAGCATGTCTACTGTTTCTGGTCTAGTGACTGCAATGCCCGAGCCCCCCAATGTTTCCAGTCACATCCAGTCACAATCTCGTGACTGTCTGAGGTGGTCTTTTGCCAATACTGTACCCGGAGGTTAAGGGACACTCCACGGGAAACCAGCCGGGTTAGGGTGACACGCTTGCATCGTGGCCTAACCTTTTTGCTCAGTTACATATCACTGTGACATTTAACATGGCTGTCATCTGACTGACTGACGCCGTTTTATTTTTATGTTTCTTTAGATATACTGCCCTAGTGTACAGCCTTGAACGTACATTTAATTTAATGTATAGTTACTGTTATTTCAAACTACTAGAATTACTAGACTAGACATTTCTAGTACTAAATACTAGTACTAAAAATTACATTGGGACAAGAGAGGGGGAATATAAAGAGGCAAAGACATGAGGTTCTACCAGGCTCTGGTAATGGTTTGTTGAAGGGTTATTGCATTCCAGCTTGATTCAGTTGCCATATAGTCTTCCCTGGCTGAGCTCAGAGACACTGTGAAAAATTGGTCTTTCAAAATTGGGGGTGTAGCAAAAAGAGTATTCACATTAAATCTCAGCTAGAGTTTGCCAGAAGGCACGTGGGAGACTCTGAGACCAACTGGAGGAAGATTCTACGGTCTGGAGAGATTTTCAGCTTCAAGTGCTATTTTTGGCATAAGCCCAGCACCACACATCACCTTGAGTGCTGTGAAATACCTTCTGTACTGTGAAATATGGTGGTGGCATCATCATGCTATGGGGATGCTACTCCGAATCAGGGCCATGAAAGTTGGGAAGATAGTGGAGAAAGTGAATGCAGCAAAGTACAGAAAAATCCTGTAAGAAAACCTGCTGAAGTCTACAAGAGACCTGGGACCTGACCCCTAAATTCCAGCAGTACAATGACCCCAAAATTTCAGCCAAAACATCACTGGAATTGCTCAAAAAGACAAAGGTCTATTATCTGAAGTGGCACAGTGAAAGCCCAGGGTCCAACTGAGAATATAAAAATGATTGTTCAGATTCCTATTAAACATCATGGCAATTTTGCAAAGATGTGCAACAGCCACTTTATCGAAACACAGTGTAAAAGCATGTCTCTTGATCCTGACACTCACACTACCAAATCCTGAGATGAAAAGCCACCACACAACATTATTATAGTGGCTTATTTGGTGACTTAGGTAGCTGTATACTCAACACACAAACTGCACTACACCTTAATCTCCTCTCTGGGGAATAATTATCTCAGTTCCCTATGGATCAACAGTGATCCTCCTGACAAAGAGTCTCTCTTGGGTGAGACTCCTTGGGGGTCTCTCCAAGGGAGCACTCTAATTCCTGTAGTTTTGACTGTTTTGTTTTAGCCTGTCTGAACTGCTATTTTCCTGCTAATTTGCTAACTGCAAACCCAAAAACGAGGCAGAGGACTGGCTTCACCAATGTCAGATTGGCAAACCCAGCATATATTGAGGTAAATGGGATTGGAGAGGAGCCCAGTGTTACAGTGAGATAGAAGACTGTTCACGCTACAGCGGAGACTGGATTTCTTTCGTGTGTCTTTTACTCCTGACTGCGCAATGACTCCATCTCCCGACGGGGCAATAAAGTTTGAATTGAATTGGAAACGTTGTGCCTGGTTAAAGGTTAGCATGTCTGGCGTTACCATTCTGCTATCTGTTACTGTACCTCACCCTCTCCCCTGTGGTGTAGCGAGGCTTTAGTTTGTGTTTCTGTGTTTCTGTCTGTGCATGGAGGGATGTTTTACTTACCTTCTGTCCTGGCTGGTTTTCTGTCCTACCTCATCATTATTTGTACCCTCCTGGTCTTCCAGGTCTAAATAAGTCCCTGATTAGAGGGTTGCAATGAAAATCTAGAGGACTGGTTTTCAGGGCCAGACGAGAACATTTTACTGCTAGAGTAGGAAATTAGAGTAAGTTTTACATTTTCACGTATGTGTGCATGTGTGTGTGTGTGTGTGTGTGCGAGAGAGAGAGAGAGGAAGAAAGAAAGAAAAAAGAAAGAAAGGAAACTGTTTTTACATATAAATGATGAAAAGAATGTCTCAGAACCATGTAAAAACCAGGTTAGAGTTTTGGGTTAGGTTTAGGTGAAAAGTTACATATGGGGTTATGCACGCACACACACAAAAACGTGCGCACATGTGTTGAGCAGAAACAGACATTACACATAGGAGAGCTCATTGATCACATGTAATTTCAGAGAAATTTCTCTTGCCCATTCTGGTCATCGCCAGAGCTTTGACGTCAGTGCCCAACCTGTCCCTACGCTGTCCTGCCTCGCTCTCTCTCTTCTACAGATGGAAATAATATGAGTCATAGTACCGATAAAAACCTGCAGACTGAACTGGAAAAGCAGCTCTTGGCATTCTTACATCATTCATTTCTTCCATAGAAGGCAAAATAAGGTCTGTGTTTTGTGAGCTTACATCACCTTGCCATTTTGATTACAGTGTAAATAGCTATAGAAGTTGACTTTCAGCCATATGGGCTAAAATCAAAGAACATTATGTTGATGTCACCTTGTTGTAATGAGATTTACACCGTTACCAAAACTCAGGTCTTTTTTGAAGCGATTCCTTAAGGAATGAATTCATTTTGCCACTAGGTTTTATCATGAGTATTTCTGTCTATAATTCTTCACACTAATGTCCTTTTGCACTCATTCTCTCTTCTATCTTTTTCTTTCTTTTTACCTCTCTCCTCTTTGATATCCAGTATATCACACACTTCCTTTAATGCTTTAATTCTTTATAAATCCAGTGGCAGAGGCAATTCACAATGCTCTTTAAATCTGCTCAGCCGTTCTCCCTTCATCCTTTTGAGGTAAGCTAGGATGAAGAATAAAGAACATTATATATATATATGTATATGTGTACAGTTAGGTCTGGAAATATTTGGACACTGACACAATTTTCATAATTTTGGCTCAGTATGCCACCACAATAAATCTGAAATTAAACACCTGAGTTTCAATTGAAGTGCAGACTTTCAGCTTTAATTCAAGGGATTGAACAAAAATATTGTATGAAACGTTTAGGAATTCCAACTATTTTCATACACAGTTCCCTTATTTCAGTGGCTCAAATGTAATTGGACAAATGAACCCAATCATAAATAAAATGTTCATCTTTAATACTTTGTCCAGAATCCTTTGCAGGCAATTACTGCTTGAACGCATGGACATAACCAAACGCTGGGTTTCCTCCTTTATGATCCCTTGCCAGATCCTCCCCCAGGTTTTACAGATGATGTGGTTTGCTTCAGATCTTGAGCCGTTCCAAACCTTCTCCCTACTTTTTCTTTCCATCATTTTGGTACAGGTTCATCTTAGTTTCATCTGTCCAAAAAATGCTGTTCTAGAATGGAACTGGCCTGGCTTTTTTAATGTTTTTTGGCAAAATCTAATCAGGTATTTCTATTCTTGAGGCTTATGAATGGTTTGCACCTTGTTGTGAACCCTCTGTAGTTGCTCTTGTGAAGTCTTCTCTTTATAGCAGACTTGGATAATGATATGCCTACCTCCTGGAGTGTTCTTCACTTGGCTGGATGTTGTGAAGGGGGTTTTCTTTACAATGGAAAGGATCCTATGATCATCCACCACTTTTGTCTTCCACCACGTCCAGGCCTCTTTATGTTGCATAGCTCACCAGTGTGTTCTTTTTTTCTCAGAATGTACCAAACTGTTGATATGGCCACTCCTAGTGTTCCTGCTGTCTCAAAGGGATGTTTAGGGAGGCCTGTTTCACTTGCATTGAGAGCTTCTTTGACCGCATGTTGTGGGTTCACAGCAACAGCTTTGATGCAAATGCCACACCTGGAATCAACTCCAGACCTTTTACCTGCTTAAATGTTGAAGAAATAACAAAGGAATAGCCCACACCCGTCCATTAGTCAGTTGTCCAATTTAGTTTGCTCCCTTGAAAAAGAGGGTTCTACATATTAAAGAGCAGTAAATCCAAAACACTTCCTCCAATTTGGATGTGAGTACCTTAAAAAAAGCTTTGAGAATGCACTTTAAACCCGTGTTCATTATTTTACTTTACCTTCAATATATTGTGGTAAACTGACACAATAATAAAACTTGTGTCAGTGTCCAATTATTTCCAGACCTAACTGTATACTGTTCAGATTATATTAACATGCCACTAAAACTGAACACTGTTGACATCATATCAATGATGATGGTTTTACAATTATAGCAGCTACACAACCTGTAACATTAGTCTACTAGCTAGCTATCTATTTACCGGTGAGTGGTGATCCTCGCTTGATGCTTGGGACTATCATTGGCAAGTGTTTAATCTGCATCGGGCTTCAGCACAAGAAACTTTACATAACACATTTGTTTTTGCATCACAATCGGGAAGCTCTCGTCTGCAAAATGTGCTCTGCAAACGGTTGACTTAGCACTCAGGGTGGCACGGATAACCATCTGAACAGTTGCCTGCTCACTCTGGAATGTACCAATCAAATTAGGGCGGGAAATGAAAATATAACATGTCATTTTCTGTAATACAATTGGACAACAAAGCGTCGTCAGGACTTCCAAGCAAAACCGAGCAATTCAGACTAAAAACACATGATGGATTTATAGATAAGGCTCTAAAGACAACAATGATATGCATTTTTTTATGATTTGGTGATACTATTTACACCTTCCTTAGTTCAAATGTTGAAATACTCAGTAACAGAACAGTAAGCAGAACAGTATCTATAATCATCAATGGTCAAATCAATATATTCGAAAATCAGCAATTCCACCAAGTATCTACAATTCTACCAAGTCTACAAACGTTACCTGAAGTAAACACATTTAACATCCATCATCCTCCATGTCTTTAGCTCTCCTTACAACAGTAATGTTCAGCACCCATTGAGATGCTTGGTTACACAAGCGCTGCAAGGCTGCAATGTAACACAATCCATCCCATCACGTCTCATCACACATTGACTGTACTCTCAAAATCTCTGCCAGCGCTCCTTCACTTGGCTCACTGGCACTTTGTTGGATTGTACCCGCAGGGCACTGAGACCAAGGCAACGCCACTGTCGCTCCCTGCCATCCTCTGCCCTGTGCCCCCTCCTCTTTTCTCGTTCCCCCGTCTACCCTCCTGACCTCTCCCTCACCTCCCACCCCTCCCGGCTATCCTCCGCCTCCCCCACTTCACCCCTCTCCCCAGCCTTCCCCCCTCACCCCTCCCTTCATCTCTCCCCTCCGCTCCACCTTCCAGCGCGCCTCTCCCCCACCCCCGCACCCCCACGTCCCGACTCTTTTCAGCCAGTTGCAGGGCGTTCACCCAGGCTGAGGGAGGTCGCCATGCGGTCACTGCGTAAAGCCTGGTTGCGTTGTGACTCCGAGCTGCAGAATGTGACAGGATGCATTAACGCACTGCCGCTTGACTGAACAGAGAGCGGGAGAGGAGGAAAAAGAGAAGGAAAGAGATAGAGAAAAAAGGATGAATTTACACAGAGAAAGAAAATAAAATAAAATATATATACTATATAAATTGATATATCTCTATATATATGTACATAGATGTTTATAGATTGAGAAAGAGGTCAAAAATAAAAGAGTGAGAAATAAAGAGATGGAGGGAAAGATAAAGAGAGACTGAGAGAAAGAGATAGAGGGCATCAGCGCACTTACACTAACATAGCTCGGAGACTCCAGGGGCGCGAGGTCCACACGAGGAAGCTCATAAAAAATGAAAGCGCTGTAAGGGGTTTTGACTCCCCTCCTCTCATCTACTCGCTTTCTCTCTCCGTCTCTCCCCTTCTTTATCGTCTTCTCTCATAATCTCTTCCTAACTGTCATATTCTTTTCCCCTATCATTCTCTCTCTCTCTCTCATTCTCTCTCTCTCTCTCTCCCCTTCCCTGTCCTTTTTGCTCACTCTCGACATTAGAGCAGACACATCCTCAGGCTGGGGACCAGCTTTTACATAAATATATCTCATGATATCATGAGTGAATACCATACTTTCCCCCATTGCCAAATGTCCATGCTGGCTTTGCTTCTTGCAAATAGAGCACCAGTGAGAGCCATAATGCTCAAGGCTTGAAGGGTACAGGGCCTGTTGGTGTGTGATTGAAAGTGTTTTCATTAAAACTGACTGACAACGTAGATTTTGCTTTAGCATCGGGCATGGAAGAAGAAACTCATCTGTCTTTACTCAGCGATCCCATCCACACTGAAAAGACCAGACTGATGATTGGGCGAAAAGAGGAGCCAATGGCAAAGCACCACTGCTGGCCACAGCGGGTTGCTAAAGCAGCATGGACATGGGCTCATATTCAGTTCTGCCTTAAGCAGGTTTGAATGAATAGGTTGGCGAAGTTGTAGCTATAACTCCAAACCTATTGCAGATCTAAGGTCTTTAAGATAGAGGCTTACATGCCCCAGTTGTAAACACAGAGAGAGGCGCGCACACACGCGCACGCACACACACACAGGCACGCACAAACACACACACGTAGGCATGTCACTTCATCGTATGATCCGTGAAGCAGAACAGAACTGCGAAAGTTTGTCTGTTTGGAAACTTCTGCTAGGAGCGAAGCACACAAAAATACCATACGGTACCTTGTACCATGTGACAGTGGCCGGACTAAGGGAGTCACTGAGCTGTGAGCGTGCTTAGCCGGTATTCTCTAGGGTCAAGCTGGGAGCAGGGCCAAGTTGACTGACCTTGAACCTGTACTGAATCATCGTCTCCTCTCACACATTAACTGATTGAACCACTGTACACACAAACACATGCAATGAGATTTGGATTCTAACATAAACATTTAATTCTGAGAATTCTTTGGACAAGTATCTGAAATGTGTTTAAGTGAATCATAGAGTATGGCATTCACGAGGGACCAACACATTTTTCTGAATCTCTACCTCTGGACACATAAACATGACTGTACTGACTGTAGATACAACAACAGCAAATCTTATTGAACATAAATCTAAACACATCATGCGACAATTTCAAAGATTTTACTCAGTTATTGCCTGTTGCAATTTTCCATAAAACTGGAATCCCCTGAAGAGCACATTTCTCCAGAGTGCCTTTGGCCAACAAAGATGAGCATTTGCCCATCGAATTCGGTAATGACACAGAACTGAATTCAGTTCAAGACCTGGTTGAGGACAATGAGCATGCAGATGAACTTCTCTGAGATGGTTTCTGACAGCTTGTGTAAAACAGTTTTGGTTTTACAAACACTCAAAATTCCACATGGCTGATTTCAGATGATCAAGCAGGTGAAAAATCCAGATTAGGTCCTGAGTTGATGTGGTTACACATGGTCTGCAGTTGTGAGGCTGTTGAGATGTGTTGCCTAATTGTCTAAAACGAATTTGGGCAAAGGCATATTAACATGAAATTCCCTGGCAACAGCTCTTGTGGACATTACTGCTGTCAGCATGCTAATTGCAAGCTCAGTCAAAACTTGAGATATCAGGTGGCACTCTAAAATTGCAATTTTAGAGTGGTCTTTTATTGTCCCCATAATAATGATCATGCTGTTAAATCAGCTTGTTGATATGTAACACCTGAAAAGTGGATGGATCATCTTGGAAAATTTGAAATGCTCATCATCAGGGATGTAACTACATTTTTGTGCAATACTTTGGAGATTAATAAGCATTTTGTGGAAAATGTGTAGGATATTTTATATCAGTTCACGAAACATTGGACAATTACTTTCCATGTTGAATTTGTGTTTTTGTTTTGTACACTACGGCAAACTTCAAAATGTACATATGAACAACAATCAAGTTCATGTGAAAGGACCATATTTCCACCATAACATGTACAACATAGCAAAGAATTAACATATTTTACCGTGATCCATCTTTGGGTTGAGGCAAAGTTCATTCCATTTATAACCGATGAGCACATAGATCACACAAACATAATATCTCAACACACACAAATGCACACACAATAATGCACACACACAAGCACGCGCGCACACACACAACTGCCCTCTGCGTCATGTTCTCTTCGGGTTCCAGAAAGCCCCCAAGGCTTGCTCAATACAAAATTGACCTGCTTCACACTAGGCTCTGAACATTCAACGCCATGTACGCTCAATGACGACACATGCATACTGGTGCCAAGAGCGTTTGTCCTAAACTAGTCATACATTGGCGTTATGGAAGTATCTTTTTCCCAGTATCATGAGCCAAGTCAGATTTCGGTCAAACTTAATGTAGCCTAATTAGGAATAATAAATATGCAATATAGGGCACATTTCCAGGTGTGTCATGCCATGCTATAGCAGGAAATATTCTGTTGGCTAAATTAGAGATAATTAAATAAAAAGACTAGAGGAACTCTGTTTTTAAATTATTCAGGCTTACCCCTAGTAATATCTGTTGAATTAAGAGCATTTCCACTTTGTATAATATAGATTTTTTTCTAAAGAAATATGTTACTTTTAGGGCTAAACTAGACAAGCTATGAACTACCCACAATGCGAACATTTAGAAAGATGTGCACTACCTCTTGTTGCTTGCTCTTTAGGGTTTCAGGTCTTAAAAAGCACAAATTCTGATATCAAAAGGGCTTTTTAAAATACATTTGATTGATAGATTTGATGTGAAAGACGTATTTACAACGTGCTAATAGAGTAGACCTATTCGTAAATTTGAACACATTTCATCCGCCGTTACAAATACAACGCTTACCGTGTGGGGAACAGCAACGAGGCAATAGAATCGGCTAGCCCAGATTAATTCTACCTCGCAGGTTTCTTAGACACGCCTCTACAGTAGGTTACACACAAATGCTTCTTTATTCAATGGCAGTAAAATGGAAACAATCAATTTGCCTTCCACATTGGACTGCGATAAAAGATAATGTCCTATAATTGAGTTTTCAGTTCTCGAGTTAACAATGTAGGGGATAACAAGGGAATCGCTGCATGTCCGATTAATCTTGGGATACATTATATATTTCACAAGGACAACTTCTTAGTTACAGAAAACGAAATAAATTGTTGGAATGAAACGCATAGGAAATGCATCGATCGTTTGTCATGTATTTTTCTGTTGCCAAGTATGGTAGGGTTGTTCCGCGTGACGTACGCAAACACTGGAACCATAGGTGAAGAACAACCGTAGCAACAACGAAAATCATCAACAACCTCAGCTAATCGTCGACCAGATGATATGACGACTGTTTGGTAAAGCAAATGAATTATACTCTAGCGTTACTTTATATCTATCCGTTTAATTGAGTGTAACATTGTAGCCTACTCTGTGTGCAAGCAATTACTATGAAGTTCAGTGTTTGAACTTGAGAGGAACCGTGCGGTCATGCACCGCCCAATAGTGAAGAGTTGTTGGAATACTGGCAGATGGTTATGTTAAACATTCACGTTTATTACAAACATCGTATTATGAAACAACATTTTACCTAAAATATAAAATAAAGTTTTGTATCCTATTTTCTCAACCTGTTCCGGGATTATAGTTTTTGAATGAATGGATATTGTGCTCCTCCAGTAAGCCTGGGGTAGGTGGGGTGAAACTGGTGCGGCGGGGGGTGAGTGCTCCGCCCGATAGCGATATGTTCCAGGCGGCTACCTCGGGGGACTGTGACTGGCTGCGCTTCAGCTTGATTCGGGCACTGTCCTCAACGAAGATTGACAAACAGGTGAGTGTCATGCACTTTTTGGTTCATTTTCAATTTACCGGGCCGTAAGAAGAACGTCCATAATGTACCCCCTGTAATATTGGTATGATAATGCTTTTTACATCATTTACACACCACACATGATTTTGGATCTACACACAAGTGCATCCGAAAAATCAGACTTTCTATCGGCCCCCTCCCTTCCTTGCTTCAGCATCACTAGACATGCGGTCATCTGTCAGAAACGAGCAATGGAAGATAGGACAAGCAACATTTCTGTTATTTCGTAGTTGCAAAAAATCGACACAATTCACAGTTTCTGTTCCAATTAGAAAACAAGCACTGAATAGTGTAAGAATTATTGTGCCATTGAAATCACATATTTAAATATACATTTTTATACAGCCTATTTAATAAATACATTACCAGATGTGAGCAAATTCGGGATTTCCCATTAAATAACTCCCATCTTGAAGAGCGAGACATAATGACCTTCATGCATTCCAAAGCGTTATCTGTGGCTGTACTCACCTGTTTATTTGTTTGTGTCTCTGTACCATGCTTGTCTGCATACTTATATGAACCAGGGTCTCTCCGTGCTCCACGTAGCCTGCTTACACGGGCGTTTGGAGTGCATGAAGTTGCTCTTGGAGTCCGAGTCAGCAGACGTGAATGCCAGCTGCCCTCTGGGCCGCAGACCCATCCACATGGTCATGACTTCCCGGAGTAGACCCCACTCCCACGCCTGCCTCACAGCCCTGCTGCAGCACGGAGCCCAGACAAATGTGTAAAGAACGTCGGTCCTCTTGCTCTGACCACATTAGAACAATGAGGATGAAGATGATGGCCGTGACAGGATTGTTTTGCCAAATTTTTCAGGGCCACGGACACAGGGTTAACGCCCCTCCACCTGGCTGCCGCTGAGGGCCTGGCGGAGTGCGTCGAGGCTCTGGTGCGCGCAGGGGCGGACACCGGCACACGGGACAACAGAGGACACACCCCTCTGGACCTGGCACGCATCTGGTGTCACAGAACCGTTGCCAGGTGTGTGCTCGTTTGTGACAGCTGGGTTTTAGCAGCACTACAGATTAGCTTACGCCGCTAAGTCAGAGAGACATTTATTGCTGTGGATATGCTGAAGTAGTGAAACACCTATCTGAAGACAATGCGTTTTCTCAGCTTATTTCACAACAAAAGTCACACCTAGAATTATTGTCAAAAGGGGTAGGTGGTGGTAATATTTTGTCCTCTGCCACATGTACATATTCAGTGCAAGTGTTTTGCTTAGTGTTGGTGTGAAATGGACATGTTTACAGCCAACAGTGCCATAGAAACATATTAGCCCCTTGGCTGATTTTCTGCAATGTTACATATTTTTCACTTTGGATTTGGTCAGATGTTTTGTGGCTTGTAGTATACATGAACATATGAACCGTGGCCACTATGAGATAAACTTATCTAGTGTTGGTTAAAACTCCCTCTTTTCTTCAGATCTGCCTAAACTCTTTGCGGCAGGCCACTGGAAACATTTCTTAGGGATTTGAGTCATTGGTCAGGCATCACTCAACCAAAGTCCCTGTTGTGTTCGTGAAACCAGCTTGAGACGATGCATGCTCCGTGACATGGTCCATTGTTCTGCTGGATGCATTCATTTCACAATGGGAACTGTCTATAAAGGCATGCAAATGTTCAGCAACAATGCTTAGGTACAATGGCATTCAAATGATGCTCAGCAGGTATTAAGTGGACCAAGAAAACATCCCACACTACCTGCCTGCATCTCTGACACGACAGGATCCTGTCTTCAACCATTCATATGGGGTGACGACATGCCCACTGTAGTCTTATCTTCCTCTTCTTAGCTGACAGTCAACACTCGTCCCTGCTTTTCCTGCCACTAGATGTGTGTCTAACTGATTGTGTGTGACCAGGTTTCTGAAGGCTTCTATGTGGCAAAAAGAGAAGAAGATAGAGGTGGAGAGATGCAGGGAACTGCAGAACCTCAAACAGCACCTGTTCAACATGCACAGGAGGGCCGAGGGCGAAGAGAAGGTCGGTCGACTGTGTGGAAAACACTGCAGCCGTTTCTTGGGGTTGCAATGAAGAAATATTGAATTATTATTTTAATGTATGAAATTTCATCTCACTATGTTTTCCATAGCTCAGGTTACAGTCTTGAATTTTGTCAATACTGATTTTTGGTGTGGCTGTCTCTCCTCATTGTCTTTTTTCGTGATGATCTCTCTCAGGTTGCAAGAGAGAAGCTGATGAAAGACAGAGTCAAGGAATGGGCCAATAACAAAGGCCTCACCCTTCTCTGGCCTGCACCTATGGCAGGGTTGAACCAGGCTCTCGCCTGCGGTCTCTCCCCAGACCAGAGGCCTCACGGCCAGAGAACCAAGGCCCTCATCAGGCAAGCCTGGACCATCTCCTCTAACCCCCACAAGCCCCCATTGGCTTCTGTCTACCGACCCCAGGAAGTGCGTCTAAGCAGCCTGCCTGAAACACCCCGGTCAGAGCCTGACCTGAGGCAGAGCGTCACCCTCTCCAGGCCCCATGGGGATGGACGGCCCCAGTATACTGCCAAGTGGGACGGCTCCCCTCGGCCGCTTCCCAACCTGCCCTGGGACAAGCTTCAAAGGGGGCTGTTCCCTGCCTCCTTCCAAACGCGGATAGCCTCACCCGGCCACTTCCATCCCAGCCACGTGCTGGATCTGCCACACCTCAGCTGCTCCGCAGGACCCAACGCCTCGCCCTGGACCGAGGTGGCCATGCACCTGGCCGAGGAGCTGGAGCCTGGTCACTACTGAGGAGACGGCGAGGAGGCCAGACCAGCTCCCAACCACTGTTCTAGGGTTAGATTTATTTTATCCCTCCGGTGGTTACGTTTTGGATTGGTGTCAGCTAATCTGATCCTGGGTCTGCGGTCGGGGACGACTTCCACCTGAAGTAGTGACACATGCTCTTTCCTTTCAGTCTAAGGCCACTGGAGACAGAGTACAGACTCCCCTGTCACAAAACATATCAGGAGTAATATTAAACGGGTTGATAGTTTATCGACATGTTACTGGAGCCATTAGTACTCTAGCTTTAATTATGTTTAATGAAGATCCCGTAGCGATCATAAGAGAGCTCTCAAGGATTCCCCAGCAATGGCAAAGCAATCTCAGGATAACAGTTAGATGTAGGCATTGTATATGAAATCGGCATGTGTTCTGGAATACAAGAGACACGAGCACTACCCTGTAACTTTTCAGTCTTGGCTTGTAAAAGCTTTATAACAAAAACAACACGCTCCCATGCTCTGTATGCCAATCCCCAAGTAACACTGGCTACATGAGTGTAACAGCCACAGCGACCTCAACACTCTCCAGCCACTTAGTTGCAGCTTCTTTTTCTCCTGCGTGAGGCTATGAGAGGGGTGAGGCAGGTTGAGGGTGACACAAA
The DNA here is from genome assembly GCA_016801105.1 of Esox niger. Classification (NCBI taxonomy): domain Eukaryota; kingdom Metazoa; phylum Chordata; class Actinopteri; order Esociformes; family Esocidae; genus Esox; species Esox niger. The sequence continues at coordinate 36,642 of JACXGJ010001602.1, read as the reverse complement.
GGTGAGACCACAGTGCTCTTGGTCGCTTGTCACAAACTGGGCTCGTCCTCTCGTTGACCTTCCCATAGGGTCCAGACAGGGTCTCCAGGTGAAAGCTTGTCAGAAGAAGGTAGCTGGAGGAGGGCAGAACTGTTGTTTTGTCCTCTTAGGCGTCCTAACACAACACAATCACACTATTCCCGTGAAGCACTTCACACCCAGTGATGCCGTGTAACAACCTCTCAACCTTTTGCTTCTCGTAACTGCTGCCAGACCCAGAACTGCAGAGAAGTCCAGTAAAAGCACAAATCGCTCAGTTAAACAGGGTGGGTTTAAGTTCAGCAGTTTGTCTGAAATTGGCGGTAGGAAGATTCAGAGACCAGAGAAAACTAAATAAGAACATTCCTTTTTGTTTTCTGTTGAAGATATTAGGAAGTAAATAGTTACTAAACGCTACTCTGTATTGGTTTTTACCTGCGACGCACCTTCGTCCAATCACATCAAATATTACACAATGCATCTACCTTACATTGAATTGATGAAGTGTGCCTGTCAAAACGTTGCTATTAAATTATTGCATCGGAGCATACTCGTGTGGCTATTTCTTTTATTCTCTGTAATTGTTTTACTTGACTAAACAGCTACTTGCCTAAACAGGTGTTTTTTACCCTTAGCCTTTATATTCCACAGAGCCAATCAGTGAGTCAGAAACCATAAAACTGCCATTTTAATAGTAGCAATTTACATAATTTAAGCAGTTTATGTCTCCAAACTCCCCAGTTTCAACCATTACAAGTGTAAAAAAAAATCTTTGTGTATGAACTATCTTGTGAAATATTAAAATGTTTTGGGGGCATTTTGTTTCTTTTATCATTTGACAGGGTTCCAAAGCAAGAGCAGTTTGAGAACTATGGCGTTGTTAAACAGTAAGGATGTAAAAAAGAAAAAAAAGAAATCACATTTGTTCCTTCGTTCCAGACATTGGCTTAATAGGTGACTCCATACTAGTAGAATTAGCGACCCAGCACACAACGACAGATCATCGCGTCTAACCTCATTTCACTCCAACCCTGTTCCCACCATGACTCAACCTGGCTCGTATTCATTAGGCATCCAATGGTTAAAAATTCTTCATAATGAACGTACTAAAACGGACAGGGAACCGCATGAACTTGTCCAATAACAAATGCTTGTTTTCTATTATATTGATACAGTTTGCACTAATGAATACGGCCCAGACCCATACCAACACGTGGTTTCCTTCACAAACCTTTAAAAAAACACCAAAAGGTCTGATGTAGCAGAGAGCCTATGGAGGCTTCTGCTATAGCTGGAGAACAAAAGTCACAGAGGGAGAGAGGCTTCTGTTTGTTTCTTGGAGTCCTCATCACAGACACGGACACCCTATTTCCAATTCAGTACACTTCTCAGAAAAGAAGTGAACCATATATCAAAGTCCTGTAAACGCACTGCAGCCAGTCCACAGCGCTAGCAGGAGCTTGTCTGCTCTGCTACAAAGTACTCTGCTTCATCCCGGGCCAATTCTCCTTCAATCCCATCCTGAACCTACCCTGGTACCCCAAAAACCCCGACCCACAAGTAGAGCTCAGTACATCTTTTGTCGACTAGGCAATACTGCCTCCTTGATAAATGAGAAGATGAGCAGGATGCCGGACCTTTTGCCCCTTTTGCCCTTGGTGAAGTAATTTGAGACCACGTCATCTGGAAAAGGGAGGAAAGAACGTAGCATATTTAACTGCCCTCTACGAAATATAACATTTGTTTAAGAGAAATTTGAGCTGGGATTCTCCAGATCCTTCTTTAACGCAGCTATATCATGTTAATTCATCAACACGGAAAATGTAGTACAGTAAGTTAAAAAACCCTTCATGGAGCAAGGTTACTTGTTAAGAGTTACACCAAATGGTAAGAAACAGGAAGGAACTTGGCAACTGTACAGGCAATATCTGGGTTTGGTCCAAAAAAACAATATGAAATTGCAACAGCTTTATGACGTTTTTTTCTGACAATACCTTTTCACCTAGTAAACAGGACCAAGTATCAATGTTCAAATGAAGTGCACTATATTGGCAATAGGATGCCACTCACCCCCTTGCTGCATGGTGGACGGAAGCACATTCTCCCCAGCTGAAAGCGAAACGAAGAACGAGAAAGGGATGATCCACAAGCAGATGGTGAAGTACGCCAGGACCTTCCAAGACAAGGGAGATGGCGGTTAACCAAGACCACTAAAAGCTCTGGGCCCGGCAAACTAAAGATCTCATGGCCAGGGCTCAGTTTTACAGGGGCTGTTCACAAACACTTGTTCTAGTAGTGCTTTTCTGAACATTGTGCAAAATAATTTGGGTTTCTTTATTGATTAACCAACCAATCGGTGAATTCAATGACATAGGCTCATAGGAATATTAAGGGGAACAAAAGAGAAGTGCGTTCTCAGATACATTTTTTTTAACAAATCTAAACAAAAAGCGTTATTCATGTTAAATAAGGCATTTAATTACACAAAGCAAGCCATCACTCATATAGTTCCATTATGCCTGTGGTTGATTGATGTAGGACTCGGGTATGACCAACCCAGATTAGGTTTACCTGAGGTTTGTCACCCTGGCTTACCTCTGAGAAGGGGTAATATTCTTCTGCAAAGTACTGAAAGGCCATGTAGTGATTCAATACCACCAATACTGTGGAAAGGAGGGGGGAGGGGTAAACATATGAAGACAAATATACATACATCACTGTTAAAATGTAAACCCTCATCCCAGTCAGGTCACTTGATTGTGAAAAACATAAGCTTCTGGGCCTGCAAATTTACCCACTGACATTTATATGAAACCTGTTACTGACTGTACACTTGGTCCCGCCTCAGCAACTGCCAGGCTCTGACGCTCACCGCAGGAGAGGATGAAGTTGGGGGAGCTCAGCAGAATGTAAGGGAAGGTCTGCAGGAGACCAAAGTACACCAGGTTGGTGAAGAGACCACAGCCCATCATCAGCCATGGGAAGCCCTCAAACAGGTACAGCCCAATCAGCACACCTGTGGAAAACTACAGCACGGAACACAGACTCCAGTTGAGGTCACCAGTGACAAATCCCTAGATAATAATAGCTGCATAATGCACTTTTAACCAGAAGTTCACATACTGCTTTCGGAAAATGCCTAGACGTTTTGCAGCCAAACCATAGACAACATTTGGAGAGGGAATTTGTGTTAAGCCAGGGAGAGACCTACATGGAAAAGTAGGTCCCCTAACAGAAACAACAAGGAGGCTGGAGTAAATCAGAAAAGATTCCCAAGGGGATGGGAAAGATTTTAAGCTGTGTTACATTCAAAAAAATGTAACACAGCCATTGTGTGGCAAGACAACATACGAGAAGGTACTCACCAGTATCATGTACTTTATTATTCGACTGGTGGCAACGGTGTATTCTTCTATTAGTTCAGCCAAGTAATACAGGCCAGCCGCTGGGAGACGAAAAGACATGCTTATAAGCCCCAACAACAACCCAAAATGCATTATCAGCTGGTCCATTGGCTGCCCTGTACTGTGCAAACAAGATACGCATGCACACACACCAAACTAATAGAAAACATAAAAGTAAAAAATAAAAAGGGTCTCAGTTACAGATATGCTACTAGAAAGGAATGGCGGTTTTGCCACAAAAACAAGTCACAGCATTCACATCAAAAAGAAGAGGGTGACAGCGCACACACGCACAGGAGGGATCCGCAACTGGTCACGCAAAGGCCAGGCCAAAGGGGAGGCACATTCTTCTGCCCGGCCTTTACAAACAACAGACAGGGGAAAAAACACTTCAGAGAGACTCCCCTGCACTTTTAAACCCTATGCCCAAGTGCCAGCAAAACTCATAACGAAGTATGACAGGCAGACGTTTTTCTGTTTTAACATCGACGGCTCACTATCTTACTTCAACCGGCTCATGGAATGCAGTGAGAACTAACCCACTCACTGTGTGAGCATGAGATGTGGGAGCTCTTTCATTTCTGTTAAAATCAACAGGACCTTAATGTACCAGTTGTTTCGGGTGAAAACCAAATTGCATATAAAAAAAAAGAAAAAAAAAGCTGAATGTCATCATTTAAAAGTGTTACATTAAATTTCAGGATACAACAATACAGCTTACAGCATATGTCCTTCTCAAAAAAAGGTTCACTCTGTCCATTACATTGAAATTAGTACCAACTATGTTTACTGACTAATTACGGCGTCCATCAGAATTATAGTCTCATCGGGAAAAGATGTGCAAAAACAGGTAAAAAGAAATGTAATTGTTTATCAGCTTGATGTTACACTGAAAATATGACAGATCATTGAGGTGAAATGGTTCAAAGAAAAGAAAATACAAATACTTATGTTTCTCAAAAACATGTCTTAATTATTGACAACGATGCATGCAGTTTGTGCATCCACACTAAAATGCTTGATGAAGGTTATTCATCCATGTAGAATCTCCAGATCCTTGGAAAGTCCTCGCTTGTATACTGAACCAGTCAGCTCACCCCACATGTTTTCAATAGGGTTTAGGTCAGAGGACTTGAGTAGTGATAGTAAGAGTAATTCTGCGGTCAGTGACCCATGTGTGTGTGTGGATCAAGAGGAATGCTTCAAATCATTGTTCTGCTAGATGACCCAGTTTCAGGTTGATGGTAGAGGCAAACATCTATTCGTTTAAAATCTCCTAGTAGGTAACAGAATCCAACATGCCGTCCAATGTATTTTAACTGTTCTTCCTATTTTTGTTAACTTTACCAAGGTGGCCATAATTGTATGGAACACTATATTTTCTTAACTGCAGAAAGTTTCGTGCATTTTAAATGACATCACTGTCACCGACGAGTCCACCTGAGCCAGTCCAACAAGGTTAAACGTGATCAGGTAAGACACGATTCTATGTGCCAACGTGAACAGGACATGCGCTGTTATACATTATTCTAGTTATTGACCTTCTTTCAAAGTTTTTTCGTAGTTGTTGTGTAATATTATTGGCTTTGGAATTTGTTACTTTGTAAACAGGGATGTTGCGGTAAGTCTAAACTAGCACTGTGCTAGTAGCAGCAGTAGTCCCGAGCATAATGGACTATTAGCAATAAAGCATGTTACGCCAAGAAACACTTACCTAAAATAGCTATCTTAAGATTGTTCACTAATAGTTGTCTGGATTATAATAGAGTTAACTGTTGAACCAATAAAATCGTATTGTATTAGTTAGCGTTGCAAGGACAACAGCTCTAGTTTACCGCGTTAGATCAAAGTGATGATTATTACAACAAACGCGACTTTACAACACGGGCAACAACTTTCGTAGGTTATTTGAATACACATAACTAGTTAATTACTACAGTACAGACGTTTGAATCGATCTGTATGAAATCGATCTATCTTCATGATTGCGAACCATAACTTCCTACTAAGTAGTTAGCAGCGTATGACAGAATTGTCGGCCCACTACAAACTATGGGAATTTGTATATATGTGTGACGTTATACTGACTGTATTGCTAACTATGTAAGTGGCTAGTAGTATCCTAGCTAGCTAACGTTAGATAGCCAGTTCATTCAATGACATTTTTTCCCCAAACTATAAGCGATTGTTTTTGTCACACTGCTTGCAGTACAAGCACCTGAGCCAAAACAAGATCGTGATGTACCAATACTAGTCTTGATGGGAAAAGAAATATAACGACGCTATCGTTAGCTGCAGATGCTAACAACTTCAACATTTACAAATAAACTCACCAATTGCTAGTGTGACGAAAGATATTTGTATCACCAACGAGAGCCAACTTAGTAAATAAATAAACCACATCTCGCTTCATGTGAAACAACACACATAAATATGAAGAAAAAACAAAAAAGTTCAAGTAAGTGTTATCTAATATTAGGTTAGGAAATGTTTCAGCCAAGCTGGTTGGTCAAAGTTCCTCCCACTCCCAGACGTTGAGGAAGACACGGCAAGACCTAATCTTGGTAAGAGCTGGGGCTGCAATCGACCCTCTGGCTACAGCGCCAATTCTGGTCGGATGAACTACAGTACACACACTATCATATTCTCTGGGACATTTGCGATCAACTATATATATATATATATATATATATATTTTTTTTAAACCTACCATTTAGGTCTGGATATGCACTATCGTGTTCATGTGTGCGTAACAATCATAGCTCCTTTATCCATCCAAGTTTCAAATCTAGTGCTTTCGATGACATGGTGCACAATTAGGCGCAGTATATTACATAGAACACAATTTTCGGAAACTCGTTTTGCCTTGACATATGAAACACTTTAATAACCAGTGGCCAGAAATTACGGACTGCCTTTCTTTACAGCTGAGAAATCGATACGGATTCGTGAATGTGCGGTGGAAAGTATTTCGTGCATAATAGACAATCAAATATTTATGGGCATGTGTCTCGAAGGAGATAGTGTCATGCAGAAGTATTATTATTTCTCTTTTGTATATATTTTTTTCATTTTTTTTTACACTATGTGATACTGTGTGTTGTCTTGTATTTATGTTATTGTATGCGTTTGTCCCGTTTGCCATTGAAAGTTATTGTTTTTTTATTGATAGTAAATATCTGTTATATAAAATTAACACTCACATACAGTGGGGAGTAGCGTCATTATTTTGAACTGCAACATTTTGAGATTGTGGGGCAAAAACTATAAAAAATGTATGCTGAAAGAGAAAAGCAGACATTTTATAGTAAAAGAGCTAAATTAAATAAATATATAATGAGAGAACAGCACGCAGCAGACACTAAAATGGTGTCAGAGTCAAAGTGTGAAAGTAATCCCATCTTTTTCAAATGCTTTTAACAAAGAGCAGAGGGTGTGTACGTGTGAACGCAAAAACGCAAAAAGGCTCTTTCTATCCAGCCTCCATTTCAGACACTTTCAGAAGCTGGGTGACTGTTAAGATGACCTGAGCGCACCTTGCTTGACAACACCTTTGCAAACCAGAATATATAAAGTGCCTAAATGGCAGCAGGCTCCATTCCTTTGTTGTGTGAGCTAACTAAAAGAGGCTAGGTCTCCAGCTATAAGGAGGCCCAGAATGAGTGCAGAATTAAAGGAAAGGTGGCTTTCAACTCCTTGAAAGATACATTTGGAATTATTTGGTTGTGGTTTGTGTATGTTTCAAATTACTGGTAGGTGAGCTTTCAATTCAAAATAGTAACTCAGTCATGAATCAAAAGTTGGAAGTCGTAAAAGATGTGTCTTAACAGGTATCAGGGTGCAGTGATCCCAATACAACAAATGAGGAATATGAGGAGATTAGTATATGAGGACATTGGTGCGCTAAGTATTTCAAAATAAGAGCATCATTTGAGAATCACGGTGTATTCTTTGTTCATTTTCCTTGTTGAAACATGGAATGTGTATGACATGATAGGTAAAATCCATTTATGTGTTTTTCCACCAAAAATGCACTCTTTACCCCCTATATTTCTTGCTTTATAACTGCTGATTCAAACAGTTATTTTTAATCAAACCATGATTATTTAAATCAGTAAATTAGTGCAAGGGGCAACCCCAGCAGCAAAATTAAGTATTATTAAAAGTAAAAGGCAGTTCCATTGACATGGATGTGACATTTTCACACAAAATCAGAAAGGGGGTTACTGGAGGTTTTGGAAACAATGTGGTACAATGTGGTGCACACTAGTCAAGCTTTTTCTCAACTCTCAGATCTCTTCCTGGCAGATTAACAGTTCTGAGGCTCTAATACGGGAGTTCCTCTTCTCTCTGTTTTGCCGCAGCCTGCGAAGCACAGGAGAGCTGCCATTCTCTTCTGTCAAGGGAAGGGCACCTCCAGCCAGGCCACCTGGGGGTTCGACAAAACGTTTTTGATGCGAAAATATATATTGTTGGAAAAATTACACAAAAATGACAGTATGTAGGCTGATTTCTTATTATCTAACCATACGAGAGAAGACTGCAACTACACCACTAAGACGCTGCTTCACCTTGTATATTGGTAGAGGTTGTGGAAGGGGAGGAGCTGGTGGTGTCAATTCCATCCCCCATGGCCCGCCTCCTCCTTTGTAGCACCAGCAGTAACTCCTCATCCCCCACCTTTCGACTGATCCTTTTCCGTGACGCCGCCCTCCTGTGGCCTGTGTGCTTCATGGTGTCCTGTAACGGAAGTAAACTATTCAGTCGAGTGATTCAATAGGTGAGGAGGAGAGTAAAACGTGTTGCAATCAATGGGAGGATTCGCAATGCTTTTACATGATCTTGTCAACATATTATACCCAGCTCTCTTTTGATTATGTCCTAGCTTACCAGCATTCCTTTCAGCTCCAACACAGCTGATTTTCTCTTTTCGTTCTTCTGGTCCTGTGATATATAGATTATTAATGAAAATAATTTCAATACTAAATGAATATGTATTTCATAACAACTATCATTGTAGGTGAGGTATTAAATCTCCTCACCCTCCAGGAACTGTCTTCTGCTGTATCCTGAAATAAGTCAATGTTAGATGTTGCAACACTGCAATTGTTGCTAGTAGATAGCATCACCGTCTGACAGTTTTTTTATTTACTTTCTCTGGTTGATTGGTTAATATATTTTGGGTGATTTGTTTAATAGTTTATGGATGGATTGAGCCAGTCCTACCTGTGATCTTTGCATTGGTCTTAGGACGATTCCTTTCTTAATCCTCTCCATCATCTCATTCACAGCTTGGGACTTAATGTCCACAGTGGGATCTGGCTCTGGTGGAGATATGGACACACCACAATGATCTGGCTGAACTGAGCAGTGTTCATCAATTGACTGTTGTCAGAACCAGGGTCCTTGTTGACCTCCCGAAACATGCCTTGAATATCCAAAACGCATGTGTTTATGTATAACGTTACAAATTATAGATCTCTTCAACATAATGAATGTGTGAATTTGAATTCCATGGTACATTCTGCTTGTTTAGTACGGATTTGTTCATAAAATACCACAAGTTCCAGAATTAGTTGCAAATGTAGATACCGCCAGGGTTGTCACCAGTAATCCTGGGCTCCCTGAAAATATATATGCACTCACCCACATTTAGTCATGCCTATGTGGCTGGTTATACTGATTAAAAGCAAACAGAAAAGGGCTCCCTTTCCGTTTGCCAGGGCCAAAACACATTTACAATAAATTTCCTTTTGACAAGCAAATTCATGCTGTTTCATAGTTTGCCTAGCAGATTACATACAGGCCACAGTGCTGCTAGGCCTGGTTGTACATGCCTATAGGTTATCCTGATACACTTGGCAAAAGCATGAATGTTAACACACTTTTTCCAGTTGAAAGAACAGTTTCAAATTACGGTATCATTTTGACATTGAATTAATTCTCAACTTTCCACTCAGTCTTGTTGTTGGTTTTATGAACAATGGCACATATTGTGTGACTACATGTTCACGCAAACTAGCCAAAATAACTTCAGAATAAATTTCTCCAGACAAACCCATTTCTATCAAGCACGGTATGGCACCAATGTTTTAGTAAACTCACAGTTTAAGAAAAATGTACATCTTGTACATTTATCAAAATATCTGCTGTGAGGAGCATTGCTGGACTTTATCCAACTGTGCTACTAATCTAGGAAAACTGCTACTGTACAGGAACCAACTAGTGCTGCTGTCAGTATTACATTGAAACAAACAATTTTTCAGATCTTCATTCCACACTGTGATGTATGTGTAGTTTTTTTATGCACAATAACATTCCACGCTGCAGGGTAATTATTCATGAAATCCTTGTCCTGAAAATGAAACACACTAACTAAGGTACCCCAGGATAAAGAAGGGATGCTTCAGTTATATTTAAGGGCCCTTTATTGAAGTGATGCTTCCGGGATATTTAAACACCACAGGATTAGAACACTCACTATTCTTATCTGTGTTGCAGGTTGACGCCTTTCTCTTGTTGCGCAGGACGACAAGTGGACTAGAGAAAGAAAGAGAGAAAGAAAGTTGAATATAATTGCTTAATTTATTGCCATGTAACAGGTCAACCAGATTTGATTTTCTATTTCAAATTGCCGGTAAATTCAAATAGTTAAAAAAGGTATACCAATATCTTCTAATATAGTGCCTTTGTAATCATGTATTTGTAGTATACATTACATGGCCAAAAGTATGTGGACACATTTTCAAATGATTGGTTTTGGCAATGTCAAGTGTTTGCTGGATTGGTGTCAAGCTCATTCTATGAACCGATCACTGATGAATTCACTATCTGGCAGTTCGACAGACAGATCTGGGTTTGGCGGATGCCAGTAGAATGTTTTTCATGGTTCGGTCTAAGCCACTTAGTTCCAATGAATGGAAAACTTAACTCTACAGCATACCATGAAATTGTAAGTTATTCTGTGCTTCCAACATTGTGGTAACAGTTTGGGGAAGAGCCTTTCCTGTTTCCACATGACAAGGTCCTCGTGCACAAGGCGAGGTCCATACAGAAATGATTTGTCAAGGTCAGTGTAAAAGAACATACCTGAATGGTCTACACAGACCAATGTCCCTCAACCTCACTGAACAACTTTGATGAATTGGAAAGCCAACTGCGAGCCAGGCCTAATCACCCAACATCACCACCCAACCTCACTAATGTTCTAGTGATTGAGTGGTAGCAAATCTTGTTATACCTCTTGTTATAGCATCTAGTGGAAAGCCTTCCCAGAAGAGTGGAGGCTGTTATATCAGCAGAAAAGGGTTGGGACCAACTCAATATATGCCCATGATTTTGAAAGGATATTTTCAACAAGCAGGTGTAGATATTTGGCCCTATAGTGTCTTAATTATATATGTCAATATGGACAGAGAATTCAATTGGGCCTTGTTAGTCCTAATGTGCTGATTCTAATCACACAAATGATGTCTCTCTGGATCATCAAATTATCACTGCAGAAGAGTGATGGGACATGGTGAGATGGGACAGGGCAGGACGAGTATGAAAACACATGGATTAGCAAAATGAATGTGTTCATAGGATTGATTCTATAGTCATGTGGATTATTTGGGTTACTCAAAGTGCTGAACCTCTCAATATGTTTAAATGTATGAATCCTAATGGATGTATTTTCAAGGTGACTGGATCAAATTAGTTTCTACTCAATGTTAGGGGTTAATTTCAATTACATTTCAAGTCGATTCAGAAAGTAAACCAAATTCGTACAAATGTTCATCATTGAATAGCATAAAAGATAGTTGGAATTTCTGTGTACCTCCTGAATGTAAAAGAAGTTGACCCCAACCCTGCATTTTAAATTGGAAACATTCCTGTCCAAATACTGAAAAGTAGAAATGTCATAATCAGATTCCAAATTGTTTCTGCTCTGGGTTTTCACCACAGCAAAGTGTAATAATATGTGCTATACATTGATTAGAGGATCCAAACCAGATTGATTATTTAATGATGTTGAGACCTTTTATCACATTCTGACGTGCCAGTGAATTCAATGCGCTCTCCCTCACATCATCACAGACGTCCCTCATCAGGGACCCTATTTAAATTCCTCCTCCCCTTTGTATCCTGTCGGTTTTGTTTTTGTTTTATGCAACGTTGTTTTTTTGGTTCCTGTCCTGTCTCTAAGTTTCGGTTTTCTTATGTTTTGGTTGTATTTTTAAATAACCTCCGTTCTCCCTGCGCCTGTGTTCTGCCTCATCCTTCCACGTTACACTTTTACTTAACTAGATCCTGTCCGTGTCTACATATAGATCCTCAATTAAAGATTTTAAATGTTATATGGGACATTTTTTGTAATGAAAAACGCAATCAGTGACTTTTTTCCTTTATGACAAAATTCAATCACTATGTTTTTTATAGATTAAGGCCTGTATTCTGTATTCATATTGGTAATCCTAAATGGTAGATATTGTGCATACTAAGCTAAACAGTTTAGTACATGGAGAGTTGCTACTGTTGGAGTAGTATTTGTTCTAATTAACTTTATTAATAGTATACCATCATTAGTTCTACATAACTACATGGATTTATCAAACTAAAATACTGTATGTAAAACCTACTCAACAGCAGGACTGCAGGGAGGTGGTGGCGGGGGGGGCGGAGGAGGAGGTGGAGGAATAGGAGGCGCAGAGGTTGAGTTGTCCTCCCCTGGTTGGTCGGCCTCGGAAACACCGTCTTTCTCCAAGTCTTTCAGCCTATCCTGGAGCTGTTTCACTACACAGAAGTCATTTGTTATTTGAATTGAGCATCAGCGTGCCAACAGTGTGAGGATCAGCGTGGTAAACCCTGAGAGATGTTCCTGATGTCTACCTTCCCCCTGGAGCTGGGTAATGGTGCTCTGAGCCTCCTTCAGCCGAGTGTCCATGTTCGTCCTCTCTTCCTCACTTCTCTCTAGCTGGCCTCTGACGCTCTGCAGCTCAGATAGGACACTGCTCTCTGTCAGAGTACACTGGATCTAGTCGTACAGTACAAAAATGTAGAGTTTTGGTTGGACGTCCCTATTACACTCTGATCATTAGACTTCCTGACTACACACTTAAATGTATCCTTTGCACAGCCACATATCCTGTATTAGGTGCCATTTATATAAATATATACCTAACTATACTTTACTGTCTCAATTTTTCTTATTTTCTCACTCACTTTTTCTCACACACACACACACACACACACACACACATATATAAACACACACCTGGTTTTGGTAATAGAGCTGTATGTCCTGCAGGGTGCTCTTGATCTGAGCCACCTGCTCAAGAGCCTGTTGGAGCTGGAGATTGGTCTCTGAACTCTGTTGCAGCCCCAGGCTCAGTCTCTGGGTCTCTGTCTGCTTCACTAGCACCTGCAAGTCAGTGACCAACCAATAAACCAATCAGCCAACCAATAAACCAATCAGTCTTGGGCATATTTTCTTGTAGCATGTACAATAATTTGTTATTGGCTGTTGAGTGTTGGTTGTTTATAAATCCCATCCTGCTACATCTGTCAGGGTATCACTGAGATTCTGACCAAAAAGTTGCCACATGTGAATATGGGCAAGCATATATGTCCCACAGCCCTGGAACACCGCAAGCATGCGCGCATGGACTCCTCCCTTCTTTAACAAGCATGCGCGCATGGACTCCTCCCTTCTTTAACAAGCATGCGCGCATGGACTCCTCCCTTTAACAAGCATGCGCGCATGGACTCCTCCATTCTTTAACAAGCATACATGCATGGACTCCTCCATTCTTTAACAAGCATGCGCGCATCGTCTCATCCCTTCTCTAACAAGCATGCACGCATCGTCTCATCCCTTCTCTAACAAGCATGCGTGCATCGTCTCATCCCTTCTCTAACAAGCATGCATGCAGCGTCTCATCCCTACTCTAACAAGCATTCGCGCAGCGTCTCATCCCTTCTCTAACTGCTCTACACAAACAACTGCATCTCTGTAAAATACATCTTGCAGATGACACAACTTTGGTCTCATCAGTGGCATTGATCTGGTCAACTGGCGGGGGGTCTGGTACAATAAAAATGACCAGGTACTCAACACAGACAATACGGAATAAAGTATGTCCTAATATGCAGTGCCCTCCAGATTTTCTTCCTAAAAAGGGACAAATACATGGCGACAGCAATGGAAATGGTCAATCAATAGTGAAACTGGTGAAGGACTCACATGAGAGTGAGTTAAGGAATTGAAAGTGAGTCGCTTTCACTTCTGGTTCACATAATGTCTTACACAGTGAAAGTGTAGTCACACTGCAGTCAGTGTACACATCATTGTTGCAGTCAACACCATTCCCCATATTTATGACACACTACCCTGGTTAAAGCGCACTAATGCATAAAGCAATGGCATATTCCCAATGGTGGGGCACCAATTACGTGTTGAAGTTTGACAAGCTAAGGACTCCTGGTGTCCACAAATCACATACCCACAGACACATACATATTGTGTCCTGTGTTTGAGGTCCAAAACATCATTATACAGCACTGCGCACATAGAGAGACAGGACTATCAATAGGAAGTGTGTTTTCAAAACATGTGAAAGTAGACAAATGGAAATGCACGCGCATACAAGGGACCACCGTCTAACAGATAATTATTTGCGTTGCGCTGAGAGAAAAGGGGGTTTGTGTGGCTGTGTGAAAACAGTAGGGGTTCTTTTCACAGGTAAGGACCCCTGTGAGGCATCCCATTATGTGCCCGTCTGGTAAATAGAGAACGTTGTGCACAAAGGCGACAATTGCCTGTGTTCAATGTAAAGTGTCAATCTATAGCCAGGTTTGTGTTTAAAGCTAAAGTCCCCATTGTCAAACTGCCGCCGTGATGGGTGCTAATTATCTGTGGGGGGGTGGCTACTTTTGTTGTCTGTCAGGAAAAACAGTACATTTTTTTCTAAAGGGAAAAGAAAGCCAACTTTGTATACACCAAGACCAGCTGGGGAAACCTAAGTGTGTGTGTGTGTGTGTGTGTGTGTGTTTGTATATGTGTCTGTTTCTGTTTCTGTCTGTGTGTGTCTCATTTGCAAAGTCTGTCTTCTCTAGGCCTTCTCACACCCCTTTGTATTTGTTTGCCTAATTTGTCCTATTTTCTGAATACAGAATGAATGGCTCCCCCACCCCTTTCCTGCCCAACAATATGGCCCCTGTCTGAATGAGGAAGTGAGGAAGTAGCCCGCCTCTCTGTCCATTGCTTCACCATTCACTAGACCTGCCCCCAGTGCCAAGCCGCTGCAGGTCCTTGTCTTCCAGTCGCATGACAGTGCATCATTGGCATTAGAGAGACGACTGAATTCACACCCTATTTTGGCCAGAGAGATATCTCCAGATCCACGCCGTTTAAGACGTATGTCCAAATCCTCAGACTGTGAGCAGTCTCCTTCAAAACCAGCCAGTAGTGGTAACAGTTGTGAAATGGGCACTGTGACAGTTATTGTTCTATTTCAGTGCTTCTGTATGCAGAACTTTGGTTTGCCCAGTAAGGGAACAACACTAAATTTATCACACATTTTCCTGTGCATTTGAGAACTTTTCTCTGGGGGTTGAAAGTTGAGATACTGGCCTAACATTACACAGGACAAATGTCATATTTAGAAGGAAAACGGTGATTGCTTGTGCAGATGAAGACAGGGCACACAGAAATACACACAGTGCTGTGTACCTGGTGGGCGAAGACCTCTGCACACTGTCTGAGATCCTGCTCCAACTCTAGTTTCTGATTGATTTCCGTGAATTCCTCTGTCACAAGATGGGACACTATGAACACACACACACACACACACACACACAGACACATGAACAGGTAAACCATTGAATGTGACACGTTTAGTATGAGAGACTGATAGCTTGCTGCGGATGCTTAGCCGGTTTGTTCTGGTCACTGGAAGTGGTGTTGGAGGGTAAGTAGAGTAGAATAGAGGGCACTCTAGTCTAATGATCAAATCGCAAATACCCCAGGGCATTGAAGAAGACATTGCCTTGTTAGAAAGTCCTCTTTTGGATGGCTACATATTCAGTCAGGCACACATATTATCATGGACACTTATTCATCTGCACCAGCAACAACAATGTTGAAGTGTTTAAAATATGCATTATTTGTAAATTTTTTTAGATAAGAGAAGCAGCTAACTTATTAAAAAGAGTCTGGGGTCTCACCTCTCTTCATCTTATTTAGGGTTTTGTTCTGCCTGGTCAGTTTCTTCAGTACATTTTCTTTATCAGCAATCTCCAGGATCAACTAAGAGCACAACAATAGGATGTTATAAAAACAAGCAAGGTTATACTCAGTGCACACACACAGCTAGCTACAGTACCTGTTCTTTGAGCAGGCTCTGCTCTCTCTTCAGGGTTTCCACCTCTTCACTCAGCTGCAGTTTCTCCCCCAGCAGCTGGTCTACTGAGGCCTGTAAATCTGGCCAGGATGGTGGAGCAGGTGTGGAGAGAAGGGAGAATGGAGAGCAAGAGATAGTGTGAGGGAGAGAGAAGGGGACAGGAGGGATGAGAGGATGAGAGAGTCAGGAAAGAAAGAAAGGAAAATCTAAAACACAGAAAGATAACGAGCAGGTGTCTTCACTTGTAAAGTATTAAAAAGTACTTTCAGATCCTCTATAGCCCATTGTACCGTGACCTCTCACCCATTAACCATTCGGCATGTGTGGTGAGGTTACAGTGTAAAGATAAGGTGCATTTAGTAAGGTTGCAGCTATGATAGCGTGTAGTAAAGTTGTAGTAATGATAGTGTGTAGTAAGGTTGTTGTAATGATACTGTGCATGTAGTAAGGTTGTAACATAATGATATTGTGTGTAGTAAGGTTGTAATGTAATGGAACAGTGTGTCTATTAAGGTTGTAGTAATGATACTGTGTGTGTAGTAAGGTTGTAGCGTAATGGTACAGTGTGTGTAGTAAGGTTGTAGTAATTACACAGTGTGCGTAGCAAAGATGTAGTAATCACAAAATGTGTGTAGTAAGATTTTGCTAAATGAAATTGTTTATGTAATATGGTCATATTGTACCTCTGACCTGGTCCTGTCCTTGCAGCACGGCTTCGCTGTCCTCATCAAGACCAGGGTCGACCCCAAGGTCAACCGCTTCGAAAGCCAAAGTCTCAATGTCTTCCGGAAGCTCAGGAATAAATGGCATTAGAGCCTGGCTCTTCCTCTTCAGAACTTTGTTTTCTTTGGTAACCTTTGTTTTCAAACAGTAAAAACGGTGTTCTTTTTTTTGGCTGACTAACATGATAGCGCTAGGCTGGCACAAAAAGTAATGCACTACACAAGCGGGATATTGACTGGTTCAGTGAATGACCTTCAACATTTTGTGGAGTTCTAACTTGATTGGTTTAACTGCGGTACCCATAATGCAACCCACCTTGATAGCCAGAGCCTCAGCACTCTCCCTGCAGGAGCGCTCAATCTGGAACTGAATCTCTAGAACATCCATTTCCTTCAACAGCTGAGAGGTCACTGAGGAGAGAGAAAGTATTAAAAGGAGTTTGACAGAGAGAGGAGTGTTTGGGAGTATGGCCGAGAGAGAGGGAGTTTGTGGGAGAGGTGGAGTGACATGAAATTAGGACCTAGATGAAAAGATTACTACAATGTGTACACAAATGTTCCTATTTACCAGTATGGTAATTCATTGGAATACTGTGCTCTCACCATCTCATTAAGGATGTTGATTGTCCAGCTCACTCTTTTCTATTTCAAACAGATTCTGATTGGTCTCATCCCTCCTCTCTTTCAAACAACTTCTGATTGGCCTCGTCCCTCCTTTATTTCAAGCAACTTCTGATTGGCCTCGTCCCTCCTCTATTTCAAACAACTTCTGATTGGCCTCATCCCTCCTCTCTTTCAAACAACTTCTGATTAGCCTCGTCCCTCCTTTATTTCAAACAACTTCTGATTGGCCTCGTCCCTCCTCTATTTCAAACAGCTTCTGATTGGCCTCGTCCCGCCTCTATTTCAAACAACTTCTGATTGGCCTCATCGCTCCTCTCTTTCAAACAGCTTCTGATTGACCTCATCTCTCCTCTCTTTCAAACTGCTTCTGATTGGCCTCATCTCTCCTCTCTTTCAAACAGCTTCTGATTGGCCTCACCCTCCTTTATTTCAAACAGCTTCTGACTGGCCTCATCCCTGCTTTGTTTCAAACAGCTTCTGATTGGCCTCGTCCCTCCTCTATTTCAAACAGCTTCTGACTGGCCTCATCCCTTCTCTATTTTAAACAGCTTCTGATTTGCCTCACCCTCCTCTATTTCAAACAGCTTCTGATTGGCCTCATCCCTCTGCTTCTCCAGAATCTCACACTACAAGAGAGATCAAACAGACAGAGACAAAGGAACAGAGATATAATTTACATCACACTCTTTTTGCACCAATGTAAAAAAAAAAACTACTGAATAAATGTAGATTCTGATCAAAGAATTCCAACAGCGAAAGGAACTGTGCCACAGATGTTCTTAAATCTAGCCCACCTGAATATTTTCTTCATCTTCAGAGGTGCTGCTGGTTTCACCACTGAAGTCTGTGAAATATAAAAAAAACATATACATACATTTTATGCCACTTTTGAATCTCCTTCCAGCTATGAATTGTAAATAAGTGGCATTAAGTGGTAATAACTTAATGAGTTATAGACAGTCTTGTACTAAATTAAGAAAAATACAAAGCCCAATTGTCTGTAAGCAGAGAATAGTGAAATACAGGAAGAGATTACAGTGGATAGATTACTTTCACACAGACATGGTCAGGTCTGTAAACCCAAGTGAAACAATTTGTCTGATTATTTATAGTTTGTAATATATATATATTCCATTTCCTGTCGCCTACTGCTTCCCTTCTAAAATCCTCACATGTACAGTACACGTATCTTCACTAACTATATGTTTAAAGGGACTTATATTCACCATACAGCTTTCGTCATAACGGTTGTCGTGGAACAGACTGAATTATGTCAAGAAAACAAACCTTTTCCATCTCAGTTGCCTCACCAACTATTTAAGCCTTATCAAAGATTTAAGTCACACAAGCGATTCAAGCCTCACCAAATATAGGGGACATTTACTCAAACAAACATTTATTCAGTGATATCGAGGCTGGTCCACTCTGCTCAGCACCAAAGCAATACATCTTTCTGGCACATTTGGTATGGTTGGAGTTGGACATTTAGTAGATTAGAGGAGCCCCACCCCAATCAGAAAAAATGAGGGAGTCCCGTGTCTTGGTTCTTGTTCTGTCTATGGTCACACTATAAATAGGGATCTGAACCATGCATGGAGATGGATAGATAACTTGGCCAATCAGGATTTCCTTTCACAATAAGGTATTCACATGAATCAACTGGAGTCATCCAACTTGGTCATTAGGTGGGATTATCTAATGAATTATACCAGTGAACAAAAACAGATTACTTGAAAATGGAGATAGAGGCCTCAATAACACTAAGCTCATGCTCTCCCAGACCTCATAGTGAGACAGCTACAGAGATGAGATGTCTATCCAAGTCTATGCCATTACTCAACTACCTAGCACTGTGAATAATGGAAGCTCTTTTTACACATTTGCTAACCAAACTTTTTTTTAAAGGAAAAATATAGGCTATAAATGGCCTGTGAATTCGATATTCCTACAAAATGGATAGGGTCGGCTTTCAATCAAGCCAAGATTTAGACAAAGCTAGGTATTCCAAAAAAGAGAAATAATTCACAATTTATTGTTTGTCTAAGTTGGTTTATGGTATATCCCTCCCTACCAAACGAACTAACGATTAAGTGTGAACAACGTTCTGGTCCCATTGTACAAATAACAAAAGCTGTATATAAAGAATGGAATTTTAGAAAAACATTTTAGATATGTACGAGTTGTTGACAGTCTCACCTGCAGTAGTGCTGTCTTCTTCTTGGAGCCACATCACGATCCAGCAATCCTTTTCTACTCAGACTACACTGACACAGAAGTCTTTGCTTGTGACCCTCACACAAATTCCTTCAAAAACACACACCCAGTCACACAGTGTTCTGAAAAGGGAACTGAAAATCTTGACCTGAAGTGATACACGATAGGGAGATGTTATCCCCACAGAGGTAGATAGGGGAAGCATCATTATATATTTCCCAGTATGGTTCAGTTTACGACGTCCCACACAGCCGACTACATTGCAATTGTCAATGCCTTCAATGGCAATAGCTATACTGTACTGGGTTTAGCATATAGTTATGCAAGATTATTACCTAATCAAGCACACGGTTTCATAGTAAGCTGCTAAGGCAGAATATCAGTTCAACCCCTTTTTAGATAAATAATGCATTAATATGTTACAAATAACATCACTGTGAATGGGAAGAACAGTGTATATTTTGTAATTATGCATCTTCAGTCTAAAACAGTCAACACCAACAAAAACGTCTGACATAGAGCTAATTATGGTCCCTCTTTGACAGAGTGACTGACTAGCCCATGGCAGTTACTGGTTCACAGTCGTCCTATCGGGATGCAATAGAGGAATGGCGGGGCGTTTCATGCACTTCTGTTGTACCTGAGATAGTTCTTACTGTGAGGTCTTTGTGAGAACGAACTGGTGTGGTTTGGGGAGCTTAGCTACAATGAAGCATAATGTCACTGTAAACGTCATTAAGAGCAGAACCACAGCAACCATGACACAAATTGAACAGGAAACTAAAGTGTGTAGGGTTTTGAGCACAAAGTCATTATGACCGAATCCACATTTACAGGCACCTGAGGATACAGCAGTCCCCCAAGCCCTAAGGTTTGTTTGTCACCGTGGATACATGCCCTCCCCATGCTACTAGATCTGTCTGTCACCGTGGCTACGTGCCTTCTAGGTCCTTAAATCAGTCTGTCACCCTGACCTTTGTTAGAGTAATTACAGCATGGTGGTAAAGGTGAAATTGTCACATAATATCCATTATGTTTGATGGTATTGGCAAAGTGAAAGCACAGTATGCTGCGTTGGGCAGTACCAGGCGCATGAATTAATACTCAAATAGAACAAAGAGGTGAAAAAAATGTCAGTTAGGTGTAGGTCTTAAATAACCTGAGGCTCTGCCAGTTTACAGTTATATTAATTATGTTTTCCATCCATCACTATGATGTTATGGAAGCCGTAGTATATAGCCAATATTTATGTAATTAACACAACAAAAATGATAGCAGTCAGATATCATGCATACTTATAGTCAACTCACCTGCTGTGAGCCTAAATATTTCTTTTTCTTGTTTATATGCTCTTTAATATTTGATATGACATTGCTTCCACAGAGTAGGAGCCTATATTCTGTCAAAGAATGTTATTGTGCCACATCAGATATATTCAAGCCAACATATATGTTTTTTATATGATTGCATCATAGCAGCTGAAATTGTTGTTTTACAATTTTCCCATGTGAAACAACAATATTTTTACATAGATTTTAACACAATAGATACATATATTTTATGTTTACACATGTTTTCCTGTATTTTTTGTATACATATTTATTTAACTCTAAAGAAAACAAAATAGTTTAGATACCGATAAGTGAAAATAGGTTAAAAATTATAATAATATACAAATCTTTTTCAGACTGCTATACTGTAAACCTATCACCAATAAAAATATGAAACCAGACATAATAGGAATCAATTACAATTTTTAATGAACTGTTTATCAACACTGTTATTGTCATATAAAATATTTATACATTAAAGTGGTCAAATATATTTTACTCCAAAATTTTTCAGAGTGCCTGAGATATTCCCTATTTAAACATTCTTGCTGTCGATCAGTTGGCACTGACATGTAGTCCTCTCATACTCACATTTGACACACATGGACTATTTCCCTCACCCTAAACTACCCTGGACTAGCTATAACAAGTATGATTTTGTTTGGTAAATAAAAAGGGGACAATTCGTGTTATAATTTAAATTCAGTCAAGTAAACGTTAACAGCTTCTGCTCAGTGCACCTTCACCATTACACAGATTTGTACTTTTTAGAGTTGTCCAAGCCTACATACAACACAACACAACACACCTTTTACCATTCTTTCAAGCAAGTTTATTTATATAGCACAATTCATACATAGAAGCAATTCAATGTGCTTAACGCAGAAAATAAAAAATATAAAATAGAATAGAATGAAACAAATACTCAAATGAAAACACTACACTGGCGAAAAAAAGCTTTGTCAGAAGTGGGATTCGAACCCACGCCTCCAGAGGAGACTGCGACCTGAACGCAGCGCCTTAGACCGCTCGGCCATCCTGACGTTGCATATCATCTGTTGTTATTTAGTAAATTCAATGAAAAAAGAAAGTGTTTTCAAGTGGTTTTGTGATTCGTTTTGAGTATGTTGTGTTGTATAGTACAGCAGCCTGTATAACTGACATTTTCCCCGTTTGGCCCATTGTCTCCCAACTTTTCAAAATAATGCCGATAACGTTCTCAAGGTAAAATACACGTATAGTAGTTAAGTTTTAATTCGAAAACACCTGCGTATATAATTTGACGGCCTCAACCCTTCTACAGTACCGTTCGATTTTAAATAAAACCATGCTAATGTATAAAACTGATACTTCACTTTTAATTGATATCATATTGTTCATGAATGAAATAGGAAACGGAAAATAAAAGATTTTATGTCATTTATTTTCCTTAAAGGAAGCAGGGTAGCATTATTCAGCAACTGAAGAGTTAAGATATTTTTCGTTCCCTTCAAAAAAATATCTAAACTTGTCAAATCACTGAAATATCCTAACAAACTCAGACATGCTTCATAACAACACTTATTTTGTAGACTCGAAGAATAAGAAATGTATGAATGTGGGACCTTCATCCTGTCATGGTTTCTTTCTGTGCCTGCCCATTGATTTATCCATTATGCCATATGTTTATACCATCTGTTGTGGCTGTAACACATCTTAAAACCCAAAGATTTAGCAAAGGACAGACATGAAGTGACATCTAGCAAACATGAAAGAAGGGAAGGGAACAAAACATATAAAGGGCAGGGAAAAGGAGAAAGAGGGATATACATAACTAATAGATACAGTCTCCCCTCCAAATGGTTGGCATCCTTTATGAGCAAAAGCAAAAAGGCTGTGTAAAATTAACAACCTAGTTAATAAGCTACATAAGCGTTCCCCAACTTGAGGAATATACTATTCACTGTACTTCATTTGTCATTTGTAAGAGGCAACAAAGACTACTTCTCTCAAATTCCACTAAGGACATGAAGCACCGAAATAATTGGCATCATAGTTTAGTTTAGTACTTTGTGCATCCTCCCATTGCAAGGCTGATGATACTGAGTCTATATCCTTTAATGAACTCAGAATTAAGAACTTTGTAGGTCATTGAGAGCATTCAGGATGCACATCTTGCCTTATTGAATTCAAACCACAGGTTTTCAGTGTGATTGCCCCAAAGGTTGGTGAACTATAATTTCTTTGTGGATTTCAAATTGCTTCAATATCGAAGAACCTTCCTGGCAGGGGAAAACATGTTTTTGTCAAGAATGTCTTGGTACTAGGTGAAGACGCATGGCCTTGTAGAAGAAAAACAGCTCCGTAACATCAAAAGATCCACCACATTCTACAGAAGATATAAGATTAATTCCTGCATACACGTCTTTGTTTCAACGCCAAGCCCAACGCTGGTGTGAATGACCAAATAACTACAGTGTTGTTTCATCTGATGCAACCACCCGGATTCAGCCAATTATGGAAGCGTATCTTTTATTTTTATTTTTTCTGAATAGGCTATTGGACAAGGAAATGGAGTTTAATTGTAGACTTACTTGACTAAAATGTAATCCATTTCTGTAACTCCAAAGTTACTCTCCCTTTGGGGAACCACCTTCCTCACTGTGCATGGGAACAAGCTGCACATATGACCTCTGCCAGGCAGGTTTTCCACTGTCCCACTGCCTTCATAGTGGCAAATTATGTATTTAAGCAAAAAGGTGCGGGGAGTGTGGTGTAAGGTCAATATACCACACCCCGCCCAATATTCTGTGAAATAATACAATAATACACCTTTCTTGCATCAAATATAACTCATTACCTGTGTTGTCTATATATATTATACAGCCTTTTTCGTTCATCTTCATCAAGTTAATGGCTAAAAATGCACCCACGTGGCCCTGGATAAGAATGTCTCCTAAAAACAGAAAGAAATCGGGGCCAGGTTGGGGGTTTTCAGTCATAAAGCAGTAGCCACATATGTGCGATGTTTGTTTGTGTGGATGATACAAAGATCCCTGGATTTAAAGGATGATGATCTGATGCTTTGTGTCAATTGAGCACACACATGCTCGCTCACACATTGTGTTTCGGTTGTTGTGTAGGTTGTCGTTTTCATCTCTGCATGAAGGCAGCAATTTTTGCACAGACTAGGGCACGGTACCAAGGTATGCCGCTGCAAACTCCAGCTGGTCTGCTTAACATTCTGTTATTAAGCAATAAGGCACGTATGGTATATGGCAAATATACTACTACTTACTGCTGCTGTTTGCTAAAATGCAACAAAGAGTGCCTGGATGCACTTAGCTGTGGCGTATTGGCCAAGAATATTGGTAAAGCTATTATAAATCGGGTACCAACATAATTTGTCATACCTGTGGTATATATATTGATATACCACGACATTCGGCCAATCGGCTTTCAAGGCTCTAACCACCTGGTTTCGGTTTACTACTGAATATACAAACAAGGACCCATACCCTAGCTAGTCGCAGGCCCATGTACAATAGCACACAAGTTCTCTCTGTGCACTACAATTCATTATCAGTCCGTTAAAGGATCTTTTACACACTTATGCACACAATAGACACACGTTCCAGTACCTACAAACAAATGCACGCGCATTTTATCTGACCCGGCATGCCTTGAACTGTTCTTCCCATCATTGCTTTTTTTCATTGGTAATGACTGCAATAGGATTATCCAGCTTTCAGCAGAACAACAGCTCAAGCTGACTCAGAGCCTATCCTGCATAGGTCACCCAAAGGCCAACGGGTCATCTTATAGAGGGTTATAGAGAACGGGTCATCCATAGAGGGTTTTGAGAGAAAAATGAGAATTAGACAAGGGTAAGGTTGTGTATATTAGAAGAAATACATGGAAAGATTATGTTTTGGCCTAGCGCATATACTGCTAAAAAGTACTATATTGCCAATATAATATATAAAATAGTACTTTTCTAAAAAAGATTAACTTTAAATTGTTGTTATTTTCAAGATTTTCCACTCGCTTTAACACGGTAAACAGATATTTCCCATGGTAGTAGGGCACTTAAATGGAATTAAAATGTAATTGAATGATGGAAAAGAAAGAGAGAAAGGAGGAGAGGGAGAGAGAAGAAAAAGAATACGCCTGATGTTACTGGTTGAGTACAGTAGTAAGAGAGAGCGATAGAGAGATCGTGACGGAGAGACAGGCAATGAAATGTGACAGAGTAGCCTTGCAGATACTACTGAACTCTCCATGACTCTGCTGTGCTGTAAAAACAATAACAGACCAGAATGATGCCACAAGGCATTCAGAGCAGACTTTTTGGGAATCTTTTTTTATCCAAACAAACACAAGCGTCCCTTGTACTTCGGAACGTAACGGAGTGACATATCGCTTCCATTTTGACCTCCAACCACTCTGTAAATCATCCAGCTAGTTCTGATAGGGTATTTCAATATGATGTGAATTACTGTAGTCTACTGTGTGTTAGGACCAAAGGATTTGATGGAGCTACACTGTAGTTGTTTTATAATGCCATTTCAGTATGAGATTCAGTGGATGTGGTGTCAATGCCTGTCCAAACTTAGGATATTCAATTAAATGATATCATGATATGTCCAATCCAAGGTAGTGCCAACCACATTTTTTCATATGGTATAAAGTCACAGTTTCGATACACAATAAAAAATATGATTTCTCCCCATCACTACATTGGCAGGATTTATATAATTTCATTGAAAGAAACATAACTATGTTCCACCATTTGTTTCAATACCAAAACATTATATCAAAAGACGTCCATTGTAACGCCTACAGTTATCGCCAGATGATGTGATTGTATTCCTCTCTGGCATGACAACATGACCAGCTGTCTGTCTGTAAATATTTTGGAGACAACAAGCGATCAAATGGATGCATCTTCATGTATTCTTAAGTAGTGTCCCTACCAAACATCTAATCTATACCATCTATACATTTCGCATTGTTTTGAGGCTAAAGTACATGTTTTCTAGAATGTATACCTGCCAAAATAAAATACAACTATGTGCAAGCTATGAAAGCCTAGGGAGCCTACCAGCAGGCACTATCTACCTAGGGAGCTACAGAGGACCGTCATATCCGTGGCGGATAATAACACAGGGCGAAGTGTCGAATATTTAGATGCACTATCAGGAGATGAGCTCCCAGCCAACCTCCAAGAGCCAAAGCATTACTTCCATTTGACTGAAACATGGACACCTATAATGGGCTCTAATCTCCTGAACTGTACTCATACGCATACTTACGTTTCTCACAACCACAAATAATCTGTTTTAAATTAGCCTTGGTGTCATCTCTCTGGGTCCTGGGACTGAAGTTGTTGGTCTTGGCACGTAAACCTGGGAACTAACTTAGTATCTTTGTTAACCATGGACCAGCCATTTAATACAATTGGCTTGTCTTTCACAATCCAGCTCATTTCTTAGTAGAAGCCTTCATTGGTATTGCCTTTGTATTACAATATGTTCTGTTCATCAGAGTCTTTTTACCATTGACAGTCATTGACAGTGATTTTGTGTGATTTGACCCAAACAGAACCGATATTTTGCCAGAAACAAAAGATAGGTGAAGTGACTTAATATCTACCAAAATAGTGAATGCATTATAAACTTAGAAGTATGTTTACAAAATCAGCATTGATCTAAATTAAAGAAACGGTTGACAAAATCAGCTTCAAAGTTACAATTTTACTATTTGTTAAGTCGTTTTTCCAATACAATAAAAAAAAAATCCATAATAGAAGATACATTACGGCCACTGCTTGGTACTGTTGCAACCTTTTCATCATGTTTAAGTTTTTCATTATGTTTAAGTTTTCATTGTGTTTTCATTGTGGAAGACGTGCTAAAACATTGGAACATCTCTGTATAGCAACTCATATACAAGGAAATAATAAATCCTTTACCAAAGACAATGGTTCATTTATTTTAAATGATGTGTACTTTTAATTTTCTCAGGGTCCAAGTTGTCTGTGCTTTTCCAGTAGACAGATTATGTCGTTCAAGTAGCCACATAAAAAAGCATCTGGCATTAATTAAGTTCAACTTTGAAACATAAACCTATTGACTTCTTTTGACAACAGTCACCAGTTTGATTCTAAGATATTAACAATAAATACATGTTGACATAGCTAACAAAACTATGTCAAAACTATGTCAACTATGAGTATTGCAAACATTTATTAATGGAAAAGAGACTGAGATCCTAATGCTTGGAAGCCTGTAGCTGGCGCTGTGACTCTGCCACCTGTTGCATTTCCTGCTTTTCTCTATGTAGAGCTGGTCCCAAACCAACTGACCAATCAGCAAACAGCAAGCCATGACTACTTTGCCCATTGAAACTGAAGAGCCTCAGACCTGGCAAAAAACATACAAAATTCAACAATACAATACATTCTTTGTTCTAGACATTTAGCTAATTAACTGTGTCATTTATATTTTTATGAATTTATAAAAATTGTTTAATTTGGCAATCGGTGTTCCTAAAAATTGTGCATTACGTCCCTGAAAATAAATGTGGTATTGTGTTCAATTCTATCATGTTCACTCAATGTAATTTTTATATAATTAATGAAATATCATTTAAATTGGCCCACTATAAACTTAATAAAAAACGGACTCAATGTTGAGTGAAGTTAGGCAGAATCATATCTAAAATGATACTGACCCAAACTCTTGATCCTTTCCTCACGTTTTAAGCAATTTGCGCTTGTTAGTCTCTCCCAGACATTAAACAAATGATTTAAATAAACTGAATATTTCAAGTGAACATGTATGTGAGGGAGAGATGAACATTAATGGTCAGAAGAGTGTGTGTGCTGGCGTGCACGTGGGTGCTTCTGCGCTAAATCGAACCCTAAAATGAAAACGATGTCGCGTGCATATGTATGTGAGGGAGTGTTCACGTGTCCACAAGTAAACATCACCATGGAGTGTTGCCGCACAAAGATGTCCTCTGTAGTCTGGCTACCTCTGTCATGAGCGTCAAACGGACAAACACAGACAGTCGGCCATTGACTGTCTTACTCGCCTAGACGTGATGACATCACACACGGCGCTACATCACTGTTACCACCGTTCTCATTACCACCACTGTCTCAGGATGATGAGGTCACGGGGGGGGGATACCACCCGCTGGGCACGATTGGCACGCAGTGGCACAGACGGCCGATCACCGTCGCTGGCCGCTAACGGCTGGTCGCCGTCTCAGAGCGGAGCCAGAACGACACCGTCAGCGGAGAGAACACTAACCAGACGTCCCAGGCAGGACAATGGACGGAGTGACTGGAACAGACCGAGGAGGGGGGAGACTGGTCGACCGATGCGCTGTCCCAGGTGGGTTCGGGCTGCCTGCCTTGGGGGTTTACCAGACGTGAAAGGATATTCCCGAAAGTCAGTCACTTTCTTGGCGAATCTCACAGAGGCACAGGGATTTGTTTTGAATGGAAATGAATCAACTCCAGTTGTAATGGTCAGAAGTAGAGACTGAGAATGAACCGTTTGAAGTGTTCATGTCTAATTCAAAGTGTTCATGTCTAACTTAGCTGTGATAGTGATTCTGTTTATTGATTACGCACATAACGGTGTCTTCAGAAAGTTAAACAACCTGAAATATCACCCAGATCCAGCTGTTGACGATGCATGCCACTTGCATATTCATGGCAATGTCCTTCAGTTCCATCCATCAGTCGTCCTCCTACAGATGTAGAATCATTTTGCCAGCAAGTTCATCTGCCAGTCCAACCTTGAGCAAGGCACTTACCATAAATGCTGCAGGTTTGCCGCCAATAATTACTGATCCCTTGTGACTCAGAGTTTCTCAACAGAGCACACCAAAACACATTTCACATTGGCATAAATCTGCTTGGGGCAAGGTTGTCAATCACCATCTATTTCTCCCCCTCTTCCATTCGGCCCAGTCTCTAACCTTTAACCTCCACACTTTCTCTCGCTCCCTCTTGGGTAGATAACTAACCACAAGTAAACCATACATTAGCTACCCGCATCAAAATACCAAAATGGACATCACTGACATCACCGAAAAATCCCCAGAATCCACCAATGAGCTTGCCCGTTCCCCAATCAGATTTCACAGCGATCGATTCCCCCCGCCAGCTGAGCAGTGCCTCATGTTCCACCAATAATCACACACAATCAGACATCAACAAAGACAATGACAGCGGAGCGGAGAGGTTCTGGTGGCGCTGATGATGGGGGCCCTTTAACACCCTCCCAATCACCGCTGCCCCAGCCCCCCCCCCCCCACTTCACACCCTCCGTGTTGTCCGCTGACGCGGGAAAGGAAATCCTCCTGCTCCAGCCTCAACCCACACCCATGTGAGGACCCCCCTCTCCGACCTCCGCTACGATTTCTCTCTACCTCTCGTCCTCTCGTCTCCCGCTCTGCATCTCTCCCTCTCTCCTCGCTCTTCATGCAGCTGGTGTTGGGGTGGACCTTGACCTGTATTGGTTCTGACATGCAGGAGCAGTGATTCTGTAAAGGTTGTGACCCCTCACAGTGGGCCTTGGCAGGGCTCAGGCTGGAGATTCGCACATCTGCGTGTCCCAGTCCTGTTACGCTGTCCGGTCGCTGCTGCCACAGACACTCGCACTCACGGGCGTACCGGCACACACACATATATAAATGTACACGTGTGTGTACAAACACACATACACACACACACACACAGTCTATACACAAAAAAATCACACATACACACAAACAAGTATACACACAAAATCACACATTCAGGAATACACACACACACGGAGTAACACAATATACGGGCACACACACACACACCCTCCCCATCGACTCCTCCACGGGCTCTGCATTCAACGGACTGACAACATCCCCCCTCTCTCTCCTTCAGTCCCTCCCTCCCCCTCCTCCCAAACTCCACCAACTGACCGGGCGGCTTCAAGGGCCTCAGATGTGCAGTGAGAGAAATCGCCTTTAATTGGACTGCTGCAGCAAGGCTTGGGAAAAAGCGACTCCTTATCCTTCACCTTTTTCTGTTTCCTATCTCTCTCTCTCTCTTTCTCCCTATCTCGCTCCTCTCTCTCTGACTTTTTATCTCCCCCTTCTCTTTATAACTTTTATCTCCCTTACTCTTTATCACACCCCTCAGTCTATTTTGGTCTTCATCTCACCTGTCTCGTTGTCTTTTACTCTACAGAATATTGTCCTCTCTCTTGCACTCTATCTCCCCTGTCTTTCTTTTCTTATCTCATCCACCCTCTACCCACCTTCCCTCTCACCCTTCCCCCTTTCCCTTCCCTCTGATGTTCTCTCTTTCTCTCTTCTTCTCTCTATGCTACTTATCTATGGTGCAACATAACACTTGGCATTGCAACCAACAGATTAATGTTACATCATTGCCTGCCTGTGTTGTCTTAGCTAACATGCCCCCCCCCCCCCACCCACAGACACACAGAGTTCCTTAAGGTGACTATTGATCATCAGCCTGTCAGTGTGGGCCTTTCATTGGCTTAGACTGACACCAGGCCACACATCCCTCATGACACTTCGTCCATTCAATCGCATTTAGAGCCCTTGAGCCCAACGCACAAGGACACACACGCACACACACACACACACCCACACACACACACACACACACACACACCCACACACACACACACACACACACACACACACACACACAC
>JACXGJ010001601.1:0-79897 GCA_016801105.1 Esox niger | reverse complement strand
GTGTGTGTGTGTGTGTGTGTGTGTGTGTGTGTGTGTCTGAGGGAGAGACAGTGTGTGTATCCTATTCACTCCTGATGAGGAGCGTTGAGCCCCTTTAGAGACGTGACTGGATTTTATACACAAAAGCAAATCCCATCTCTGGCTACAGCACGACGACAACGTGTCAATAGAATAGAGGGACAGAGATTAATCTGCCAGCCGTCTTTAATGGAATGACAGCAGTCTGGCGTCAAGTGGGGGTGAAAGTCTTTTGTTGGAAAATCGTTCCAGATTAATCAGAAATTTGCTTCCCCCTCTGTATTCATCCTGTACACATGTCCCTCAACCCTTTTCCCTCCCTCTCCCCACTCTCTCCTGTCGAAATATATTACAGATCATGCTTTCAAGATCATGATTTCAGGTCCAATAAACCAACAATCGCAGCATGCTGTTCACTTACAGATTCGCCAACTGTAGGCTATGCCTTGTGATTGAGCAGTAGTACATTTAATTTACATATAAGTTAGCTGTTTGTCTTTGGGCGCTATTGATCCTCTTCGGCTAAGTTATCGGTCTATTGCTTATGTAGTGTTCAGAATTGTTTTATTTCTTAGGCCTGGTTCCAAAATGCAAATGTATTTCTGTTTATCGGTAGCACCTCCAGCACCCCTCACTCTGATTCTATGAGAAAAGAATTGACGCAACACTGGAGCAATGAGAGTTACAGGCTCATGTGAATATGAATCTCCTCTCTGTGAGAGATACAAGCACGAATGCTTTTTACCACATCAACAGTCACTCGTTGGTCTCAATGCTACAAAGTTGCGCGGACCTTCCCCTCAGTTTTCACACTACATTGTTTACCCTGTCAGGAGAATATACAAGGAAGCAAGTGAAAGATTTATGTCAATGCTCAGAATAGTCTTTCCAAAATTCTTCAGTCTCTGTCAAATTCTTCAGTCTCTGTCAAGTGTTGCAGATCATGGTTAGACGGCAAATGTAATTATTACCATTCATCTTTCAAACAGATTGAAGTCAACATGAGCTTGGCAACACTCACAGTTTTTGGCAAACAACTTCCATGTAGATTTGCCCTTGTGTTGTTGGTTATTGTCCTGCTGAAAGTGAATTCCAATCCCCGAGTCTGGTGTAAAGCAGTCTGAAGCAGGTTTTCCTCAAGGATTTTGACAGTGATTATCTGCATCCCCTTTCTTTTCATTTGCAAAGCTCCTCGGTCTTTGTTGATGTGTAGCATACCCATATCAGTCACCACCATGCTTGAAAATAAGGAGGCAGTTAATCACTAATGTGTTGTTTTGGATTTGTATCAAACATATAATGTATGCCTCACAAAGTCACTGTCTCAGAGTTAGCTCTGTCATTGAGAGACCAGGGTTTGAATCCTGCTTATGCATTTATCCAGGGTGATGCAGTTGTCCGTCTTTGTGCAGGTTTGGAGGATTGCTGTTGATATATGGTTGCTTTGCATTCTAGTGACTCCTTTTGGCAGTCTGGGTTACTGTGAGATAATCCTGAGGTAGAAGGAAGGAAAGTGCGTTCATTCCCGCACATGGGATTCTGTTCTAGACTTCCTGGTTGAACAAGCTGCGTGATATCCTGAACTGCATTAAATGTGCATCGGGGGAAAACTGACAGTCTTGAATCTGCTGGGAGTTGCTTCGATGCAAACATTTGAAAAATACAACATTTTGACTGATGCTGTTAAACAAACCAAGATATGTTTCTCACATAAATATAATATATTACCCCTGTGCTATGGAAGCTCACAGTTTGCACAGATGAAAGGAATTGCCCTAAAGAGGACTTTATTACCTCGTCATTGAATTTCTACCTGTGAACGATTGAAGTGTTTGTCACATTAAAGGCCTGGCAGGGAATCTGAAGGATAATGTCGACCAAACAGCATGTTAGAGCTCAATTAATACAAATGTATACATTTTTAAAAAAGTATTTGAATATCCCAACGGGCACGATTGAATAAAAAATAATCAGGTAGCGGAAGCTGCATCACATCACCCAGGCACTGCCTAGAAATGGATGTCCCGCTAAAATCGGCGCTCAAACAAGGATACTTTAGAGAGGAGCCACAGAGAGGCACAATCATTTTGAAGTACATACGGCATTCAGTGGCTGGGAGTGCAGTTACGGTACACCGATCAAACATGTCAAGAGCTCTGCATAAAACTGTCCTGTATTGAAGGGTGGCAAGAAAGAAGCTGTTATTCAAAAACTACAGTCTGAAGCAAGAGTGACTCCGCTGTGATGTGGGAAAAGGTTTTTGTGGTCTGATAGGACCAAGATAGTGCTTTCAATTCTGGTGAAAATGTGCAATGTGTGGAACCAATCGATGTATGCCTCAGGACACATTCCCTACAGTGAAATATGGTGACAGCAACAAAATGAGGTTGGAAGATCTACAAGCTCAACAAGAGAATCTGATTCAGACCGCTAATGAACTAAAGGTTTGGAGGAAATGTTCCTTTCAGCAGGACAATGATTTCAAGTACAGGAGCAAAGAAAGACTGGAGATACTCCGTAACAAAAATGTAAACATCCTACAGTGGCCCAGTCAAAGACCTAATTAAAATTAAATTGAAAATATGTGGCATTATTTGACACAGAACAGAATTTCAATATACCATTTGTCATGCAGCTGACTTTGCTTTATGAGCTCTAGTAAATCATTGTACAATACACAAATAATAAAGATTTGTATGAAAGCATACTGTTCCTGACTACAGTTGATGAATTTAAAACAATAATTCAGCAGCATTTCTAGGGGCCATTAATGATCAAACCAAAGATAAACCAAAATAAACCATTAAACTAAAGGAAACCAATGTAACTATTGTCCCTGACCCATTTAAAGAGAGCCTAAGTTGAGGTCACATAGGGTGGACACAGGGGCAGCTCACCAAAACCGACTGGTGGATTTACATCATCACCTAGACACCAACAACCCCATGGCCCTTAGCCCAGGCTGCCCAGGAAAAAGGTGAATTAGCCCGTCATTAGCAAGTATCAGCCTGGGACATCAGATTCCAAGCCTACCCCGCTAACCAATTAGGGCCTTATCTCCCAGGCGAAATGAGATCAATGCAGTGAGGGCTTGCCCTGAGAAGGTGTTACAATCACCAGCATGGAGAGTATGTTGGGATAGAAGACTGCTGCCGGTAGTCTTGGCAGAGAGAATCTGATATCCCTTTCATATAAGATTTGTTGTATTTTTTCCTGAAAATGATATATCCTAGCCTTTGCTGTAGATGGGAATTCTGGGTGGTAGGAGAGCTTCAATATAGTTTATAAGTTAAGGTAACTAGGCAGCCAGACCACAATACCCATTCCTGTTGTTGTTTCCAAAACGTTGTTTTGTTATCTTTTCTATCCAGCTAGCTATGCTTTTTGGAAGCAAGCATGGTGTTATTGTCAGTGTGTGGGCAATTAGCTAATAGTTAACACAGCTTTGTTACATTGACATAGTTGTACTAGCTACTAAGAAAAATGTGTTGGCTACCTGATATGTGTTGTAGTCCTGGGCTATTATAATGTGCATGTTTTACAGTCTTATGTCGAATATTGACTTCACTTAACTAGCTTGCTGTGCAAGCAATATCTATATCCTGATTTGTCTGTAAACACATTGAATAAACCCTGGCATATGGTCCATCATGCGATAAAAAAAAATCTGTATGCATCTCAATTGCTAAATTGTCACAGTCACTTGCATAGGAAGAAGATGCAAATTCCAGAAAATCATACCTTTATCCAGTCGTATTGCTTAATAACTCAAATCGCTAAAAAGCTTGTTAAAAAAATGAAGTGTGAAATAGAAATAACTCTATTGGCAACCCCAAAATAGTGAACAATGTCTTTGTTGACTTCCCTAGCGCAAAACCTTTTACTTACAAACCTATACGCGATGTTGCCATAGTGGAAGATTATATTTGTAAAGGCTATAATTGGCAGCGTGGGCGAATAATTTCTTACAGTATTGTGGAACAAGAAACCAATTAGATGGATGGTGGGTTCTGTGGGGATATACTGAAAGTGAGCAGTCCAACCATATATCAAGGTATTTGTAGATCAACACAGTGTGAGTTTGACTCATTAAGGGTGAGGTTACTTGGGAGGCAGGCAGGTTGAATTAGGATCTGAATCAGAGAGAAATCGTTTTGTTGATTGGTATTAAGGAGTAGGTGGAGGTCATAGAAGGCATGGTGTATAGTGTTCATCCTTCACTCTGGAATGAAATGAGAAATGGAGCAAAAAAGGATGCTACATAATGTCTCAAACCATAGTTCTTCTTGACCTACTGTTAGAAATCACATATAATGAATCATTATGTTGTTCTCTAGAATATTATAACATTCACTTAGTTAGACTCAACAGTCTTTATTAAATAAAGACATACAGTTTTGTGACAATTGCTACTTTAGACTAAACTGCAGACTTGTTTGTATTGTTTCCCTTTTATCGCATTGGTAGTATGCGCTGGTCAAACCAATCAATATGAAATCAGTTCCCTCGCTGTTGTCACTAACAATCTACAGAGCTGACAGCTACGAAGACGATAGAGGCATACACTGGATTATATTTTTTCTGATCGAATTCTGTGATTGTTTGATGGGATTGATTGTTGTTGGATGTTTGTTGTTGGATGAGTTTGATTGTTGTTGGATGTTTGATTGTTTGATGGATCACTTACATGGATGTTGTTAAAGCAATGTCGTAAGGTGCAGTATACCTATTTAATGATGGGCCAACTGGTTAAAGGGTAATGTCACTGTTAGAAAGGTGGAGTTCTCAGCAACCAGCACTATGTTATAAATTAATGATTAATAAAAAGAGAATTGGGCTGGTCTAAGAATTTAACATCAAGGACAGCAGGCCCTCATTTGACCAATTTTACACCTCAGAGGAAGAGCTTAAATGGGTGCGATAGGTGCATGGCTCCCATGGCAGACAATCACAGGGGCCATGGCAGCCAATCCCAGGGGCCATGGCAGCCAATCCCAGTTTATCTTATTGTTGAAAAGAAATTATAGCAAGCAGAATACAGATTTTTGGCCAGTATATAGTCAGTGAATCTGGCAACCCTGGGTCTAACGTCAAATGTTGTCAGCTCATTTGCTAAGGATTTGAACGGTGGAAAATATCTAACTTAAGTAACAAAACATACAAATGGAACGTAGATATGCTTGCCACTCAGAGAAAAGAAAAGCAATACATTATACAAATTAAATATAATGATATGTGCCCCTAAGAGAGGTCTTTAGTATAGTTGTTGAGCAGCAGAAGCAAGATAAAATGGATAGATCTGTCATTACAATGACAGAAGCAGCAAAAAAGCTAATAGCAAAAGGATTACAGTTATGATTCAGGTCCAAAAGTAGCTAGCAGCGAAGTTTTGTATCTGCAGATGTGTTGTTGTAACCTAATAACAAGCTTCTGTTCATCATGGTACATAAAACAATTTTTTTTTGGCGGAGTAGGCTATTAGATAGTATCTGCCTCTTTCTCATAGTTGGGAAATCAGGAAGCAGTATTAATATTTCAGGGGCGTAGGGGTGGGTGGGGGCCTCAACGTTCGCACCCATGGGAGAGAAAGCTAAACTCCGCCCCGGTACACCTGATGAGCGTAGGTACCTTTGTAGTACTGTAGTTCTGCTCTCATTTGTGTGGACATCTTGATGGTGTAATGCGTTTAGTGTTTTCTTTGTTTTTTATTCTGAAGTAGAGCCATTTTAGTTGTTTGAATATTGTGAGTTTTGCCTCTTGGATGAATTTACGCCATGGATTCCTGATGACTAAAAGGTACTACAGTGTGGTAAGTAATTGCTTTTTACATACATAATGCATGTGAAAGCCACTTTTAACCATTATACAATGTGTTGGAGAGCAACCCTCTTGCGGATAATGTAGTCCACTGTTAATTTCCTTGTCAATTAGGGGAAAAAACTAATGTTTGACGTTTTTGTAGGTGTAATTAGGAAAATAATTAACCTCTACACATGCCCCATAAAGGCAGACCATTTATTCTCCCCCGTACCACCCGTCCCCCCGTCCCCCCCCCCCCCCATCCCTGCATTTGACAATTGTAAAACTGCACTGGATGTGACTCCGGATGAGTTTTACCGTGAAAGAGGACCCTGATTAAATGAAAAAAAATTCTTCCTGTGAAATTACATTTTAGGGGCATTTTCCAGCCATCATTTAATTACATTTCTGTGCACTTAACACAGTGTTAGAATATCTTAAGCAGCGTTGAATGTCTGCAGACTTTGAACATCACAAAACTAATAATTGCAAATGTTCAACTCTCTTTTCATTCTCTCCCCTAGGTGTAATAAGTAGCAATTGTAATGTTTGGTAATCGTCCCAAAATCTATTTCTATAATATAATGACTAACAATTATGCATGCTCTAAGGGGGCGGGATTTATTTAAACGCGTGCCCTCAAAATGGAGGAAGCATAGATAGGAAAGTAATTGCAAGAAGCCCTTGTGTTTATATGAAAATATATAAAACCCTTCATACTTCCCGCTGACACTCTCCCAGTAATTGTATGGCACCAATGGTGTGTCCCACAGCCATCTGGCTAAAGGCTCAGTGCCCACAGTATGACTGAACGGGGACTCATTCCGTTGAATATAAGGCTGGCCATTTCTCCTTATAGCCTCCTGGACATGAATCCACTGCGCTTCCACTAGAGACCAATAGGTATCTCTAGACTTAAAGGCTGTCCTTCAGCAGCCCAGCCAGTCTCATCCCTTGGCTCTCCCCTGTGTCTCCTCTGCCCAGTTAGATAAAAGGCCTCTTAAATTCACCACAGCAGGCTGGGCTCACAGGGAGAAGTTGGCATCACAGGGGCCGTATGACAATCAGCACCCGGCCAGAAAGCACTAATGAGCGTGGGTAGGGGAGTGGGGAGCATGGGGAGCATGGGGAGGGGAGAACGTGGGGAGGGGAGAACGTGGGGAGGGGAGTGGGGGCGGGTGGGGATGTGGGATGTTGGTTGAGGTGGCAGCAGCCGTAGCCAACAGCAGTAGGTAGAATAGAATAGGGGGTTTGTTGTGGGAAATGAGGCAGCGTAGTGGTCTGGCAGGCTGGCTGGCTGGGCTGATGTGATTTTGCCTGTATGTTGGGCTAGGCTCAGCTCTAGCTCCACAGCCGCAGCACTGACTAGATTAGCTTCAAGGGGGCAGAGCAGCAGTCAGTTTGGGAAAATATCACAGCCCATTAGTTAGAAGCAATGAAATGGAGTCAACTTCTGGGACTCCATTAGGCACGCTGCGCTTAGGCAGACGGCATCCCTGGGCGTGCTGTTGCTATTCTGGAAGGATTGAGCACAGAGATTTATAATTGGACTGGGGAAATCATGCAGGTTCCAGTGGCCCTGTCGGGGCATTTGCAACCAAAATGAGAACACATGCCTTTGTATATTTATTTATTTCCCTTTTCCTCTTAGTATTATGTAGGCTTTATGAATAACTGTGCAGATTGAAAAGAAAAAGGCAACCCGGCTGCATTCTAGGCTGCATGTTTTGCATTAGATTTTTCTTTCTTTCTTTTTAAATGTTTTTGCATATTAGATTTAACCCTCTGTTTTAAATTACATATATTTTATTTGTAGACCAGGTTCTGCTAACCAATAGCTAAACGCTATGCATTTAACCACAAGCAGTTGTAATGAAATTCTGATAAAAAAACAAATAGAGTACTTACATATGTCAGTTTTGCTGAAAAAGGGTCATGAATGCTGAAAGACGTGGTATATTAGACATTATGAAGCAAATCGAACTTTTAATACTTATTGGCTGAAAGGCATTGTGGGAAACCATACCTCTGGTATGATAACATTTCTTTTAACGTTTTTAATTGCCCTGGTTATGGTTTTATAAAAACAACATTATTATATGTCACAGCTTTAAAAATACTTCCAATACATTATTTATAGCACCTTCGCTAGGCCTATTGTCAGAAGCAACTTCTCTGTTATCTATAAGGTCTTGCTCCATCTTTTCTCTCAGCCCATGATATCATCATGCAGAGTCCTCCAACACCTACTGCATGTTTAGGTGAATCAGCTATAGACACCTACTGGTTGTTTAGGGGAGCCAGTTATGATCTGGACACCTACTGGCTGTTTAGGTGTTGATTTGGTCCAGGGAGACCAAAATCATCATCTGTTGATGATGAAATCAGGGCCAGGGCTGATGGATCAGAGACCAGTGTCTTTTTAGTAGCCTGTTGGTGATTACTGTGTATCCAGTAATGGTTCATACGCTGCATGAGTGCAAGTTTATAATGAAAATACTTTGAGTTTCTTTATTTGGATAGATGGTTGACATAACAGAAAGGTAACCAAATACTTTCTCATACATGAATGAGAAGGTTCCTTCGGTATTTATTTATAAATTGTGGGTGTGGTGCTCCTGAATTTAAAATAGAATGTTTCTGACAATAGGCCTAAAGGTGTTTCTGTTTTGGGTGATGTTTCTTGTGTGTTTTAAAAGCTGCAAATGTTTTGTGTGAAAGGTTTCATCAATTATATGTTGTTGCACACAAGCTGGTTTTATAGCATGTGCTACTGACTACATACAATAATCTATGTTGCTTTGTATAGCACTCAGAATGAGAAGGTCAAATAGGGGACCACTTGTCCCAAATGTATTACATGAAATGTGTCATGTATTGCAATTAATAATACTTCCTCAAATTGTGTGTATTTATGTTTTTGTATAATTGCTTTATTCCCGAAAGGTTTATGTACTTTGAGAAGGAGTGTATAACCTTGTAAAATTCCAACAATAAATCCATGTTTAGGAAATATACAGCTATAGAAAAAAATAAGAGACCACTGCACCTTTTTCTTTACTTTCCAAAAAATTTGAGGACCAGATTTTTTGAGTGAGGACCAGATGCAGTAGTCTCTTAATTTTTATCCTTTTGTCCCGCACTCAAAATCTTCCTTTCCAACTTCTGAAAAGGAAAGAAAAGGTTCAGTGGTATCTATATATAGAGCTGTGTATATTCCAATAATTTCTAAATTTGCCATTATTCCCATTTAACAATATACGGGAATGGCTGGTTTATCGACATAAGGTTCAGTAAAGTCAGATGTGGTTGGAGATGATTTGCCTCATCGCTGCCAGTATTTGGTGTGCAATTTACAGCACCACCCAGGGAGCTTTCTATCATTCACATTTCAGCTAGGTGTGCTTGGTTTGCTTAAAACTCCTAACATTTTCAGACACAAATAGAGGTTTTTGTGACAACCCTCTGTGTTAATATACTGAATAGAATATCGTTTTGTGTTTGGTTATGTAAAAGTTGTTTATCTTGTCTGCTGTTTGAGTCAACTTTTGATAGTATTTGGGATGCTGTTATTACTGTTGGTTTAATAGACACATTTTATTAGATTCTAGGATGTAACACAATTTGTTTGATTCAAGATCCTTTTCTAGGGTGAAATAAATAGCTCATACATGCATGAATGCAACTTGTTTGTCAAAGCCAGTTATCAGGGTAATTTCACAATAGTTTTTCCTGGAGGATTAGCTAATATACTGTAAGACATTAGCAGTGTAACTACACGTCATGCTAAGTTGTCTTTTTAACACATTTGGATATGTGGGAATATCATTTTAATTTCACAACTTTTGGTGGATAAAGGTATCATAATTTAACAATTAAACTAAAAGATTATATATTTTTTAGAATTTATTCATCAAAAAAGTATGCACACCCCTACCATCAGTAGCTGTTGCTTTCCCCGTGTAGCTGTTTTGCCCACTCTTCTTTACAGTACTGGTTCAACTGTCATGTTTGATAGCTTTTTTGCATGTACGACCTGCTTCAAGTCCTCTTTATATAATTTCGATAGGCTTGAGATTTGGTCTTTGACAAAGCCGTTCCATAACCCTTGCTGCCAAGCTGTCATAGCATTGCCTGTGTGTTTTGTTAGAAATAAATGTTAAAACCTTCTAGGGGTGTACTTATTTTTCACATGATTATATAAACATCTCGTACCTGGACTTTCAGAAATTAATGGAAGATCAGCTGGGCATCGAATGTAGCCTGTTATAGCCTATAAGAATACCACCATCTTGATAACCATTGGCTCAATTGGCAAAATTCAACAAACATTCTCCCACCACACCTTCCTGTGTATGTGTCCTGTATACTACTGTATATGCCCCCTGTACAATATGGCTGTTGGATTTTCTTTTAAAAACATAGACTATACAGAAGTTTTGATGCAGTTGTCAGGTGCAAACTGCATGCGTTAACAGCAATGAAGAATACACAGCACGTTTGTTTGAGAAAGCTTGTCTCTTAATTCATTGATTGCACGTCTGTATCTTGGTTGCATGTACGGTGATAATGACTGTAAACAGGGGCTAATTACTTTTTAGTCTAAATTACACTAGGGCTTGGAAATACGCTGACATTGCTAAAGTGGATAAAACGACATTGCTTTCATGTCATTAGAATTATTTAGACAGATGGCATTGTTGTCTTTAGCTAGCAAAACTAATGTTAGCTTGCTCACATTTTGTGGGCACCCCAACAATATTGCTTTAGCTACATAGTTTTTATTTTATTGGGATATCATCAAAGACCAGTGAGACATATATCTACCACAATTTTTGAAGCGGTAGTCTTTTTTCTTGAGCTTGCAAGCTCACATATGTAATTTGCTAATTAAGTACCTGAAAGCAGGCATTTTTTATTCTTGGTCATATATCACTGGGACAGTGAGTACCTGCCGCCAATCATATCTCCATTTTGAGTTTGCCTCAGATTATTGTAAATCACTGAAATTAAATGATGAAAAGAAAATTCCTAAGAAAAGTGGACTCCAATCAAGTTCTAGAGACACCTAAAGGATAATCACAGGATGCATCCATGCTTAGTTTGGAGTTTTTGTAGCTTCTTAAGAAAAGCAAGGCAAACTTAAATGCTCATTGCAAGCCCCCTGATAAAAAATGGCTTCCATATCTATGTTATTTACTTAGATATTTGATAATTTTTCTCATAAATATAATCAAAGCTGTTGTAAGAAAATACTTTTCCTTCCATGTATGTTGTCACCCATGGGCTGCAATTGTAAATAAAATTCTGGTAATGTCAAGAGAAAAATAATATGCAGTGAAGCAAGCTAGCTAGCATTAACTAGTCATGCTAGAACAATGTAGAGTTAGAGCTTATTATTAGGTAGCCAATCTAATTAGGTAGCTAATCTGTTGGATTCACCTAAGTTGAGCTAGCCAGCCAAATAAAAAAATGCTTCGTTTTGTTAGCCCTATTAAATAAATCAAAGCAATTGATATCCATATTAGTGCCCATCTCTGGCTAATATAATACGTTTTGACCACAGGTAAATTCAATTATTTTCTAGTGAATCTAGAGATTCCATAAGACATTACTAATATTTTTCTTTCTTTTTTGTAAATGGTTACTATTTGGTAAAGATGACCTAGCATGACGTGTCAAGATTGGGGTGAATTATGCTCAAATATGAGTCATTGGTAGGCTGCTTCACAAAGGCAATATTCTGCTTCTTTCTATGGCCTTTCTATTTGTGGAATCATTTTCCCTGTAGTAGAAGAGTGGTGACATTTATGCACCCCTAGGGACACCATCACCATGAATGCTATCAAAACCTTAAAGACAGCCCTCATCCCCCAAGTCACTCTCATCTCATCTAAGCTTTAAAGAGACAACCTCAACCTTCCACCTCTGACCTGTCTTCTCGACATGCTGAAGAAAGAGCTCTTGACAGGTCCTTTGACTACATCCGAATAAGGAAGTGTGGGTGGGGAAAACCCACCCTATAAAGAATAGGTGAAATAGAGTCTAAAATGTATTTTAAAATGTCTGCAGTGAGAGATCTAATCAAGCTCCTGTGTCTGGTTGCGGGTTGTGCTGGACTCATTGAGGTATTGTGGCACGAAAGAGCCAGTAACCCACAAATCAGAACCCTTTGTTCTGCCAGCCCCATCCCTACACACCTGCCTCCCATTGGGACCTCGTCTCGGGAGGTATTTGAGGGCTCTCAGGGAGCAGCTTAGGGGCGGAAGCCAGAACAAAATATGAACTAGATAAGGATACACGATGGAGATGGATGAAGATGGCCAGGAAACACCGGGCGCAGAGGCCGCCGGTGATACGTCCGCCAGCACCCATTCCTCCCAAACCCCAACTAAGAGGTTGCCCCTGGTTGACATTTGGTTTTCTTCCTCACCTCCTCCCCTCACTTTTCTCTTTTTGTTATTAAAACCCCCACCATGGCCCTGAACCCACCCTCTGTTTCTGTTCCCTATGTTTCTAGCCATTACATTATCTAGCTAGCTAACGAATTCCCAGGCATAACTCTGAGGTTTTTTTCTCACACACACACACACACACACACACAGAACCTACCCCCTGACAGGTTGGTTATCTGTTCACCCAGTCAGCCAGCAAACCCCAGAGAGTTGGACAACTAGGGAAGGAAGACTCAGTCTTTCTAACGAACGCCTGAATGTTTTGTGCCAACATTGCCTGGTATTTGGAACTGTTCATAATTCCCTCCACCCTGACTAAGGCCCCGGTTGCAGCTAAAGAAAAACTGCCCCAAAGCATGATGCTGCCACCACCATGCTTCAATGTGGGTATGGTGTTCTTTGGGTGATGTGCAGTTTTGTTTTTCGCCAAACATACGTTTTGGAATTATGGCCCAAATGTTCAACCTTGGTTTCATCAGACCATAACACATTTTTCCACATGCTTTTGGGAGACTTGATGTTTGTTTTTGCAAACTTCAGCCGGGCTCAGATGTTTTTCTTTGTAAGAAAATGCTTCCGTCCTGCCACCCTACCCCGTAGCCCATTCAAATGAAGAATACGGGAGATTAGTGTCACATGTAGCACACAACCAGTACTTACCAAAAATTCCTGGAGCTCCTTTAATGTTACTGTAGGCCTCTTGGAAGTTACTGTAGACCT
The DNA here is from genome assembly GCA_016801105.1 of Esox niger. Lineage (NCBI taxonomy): Eukaryota > Metazoa > Chordata > Actinopteri > Esociformes > Esocidae > Esox > Esox niger. Next base: position 66,905 of record JACXGJ010001601.1, on the reverse strand, counting down.
GTAGGCCTCTTGGAAGCCTGACAGTTTTCTTCTCGTCTTTTCATAAATTTGGGAGGGATGTCCAGTTCTTGGTCTCTGTTATGCCATATTTTCTCCACTTGATGATGACTCTCTTCACTGTGTTCCATGGTATTTCGAATGCTTTGGAAATTCTTTTGTACCCTGACTGATATCTTTCAACGATGAGATCCCTCTGATGCTTTGGAAGCTCTATGTGGACCATGGCTTTTGCCCTGAGAGGCAACTAAGAACATTTCTGGAAAATCCTAGTAGAACAGCCAAACTTTATTTGTGATTAATCAGAGTCACTTTAAATGATTGCAGGTGGGTAATGACTTTTATTTAACATGAGTTTGAATGTGATTGGTTACTTCTGAACGCAGGCATATCGCCAGTTATAAGAGGGTGTGCACACTTATGCAACCAGTTTATTGTAAGGTTTTTGTTTTTCATTTTTCCCCCTCAAAGATTTCAGTTTGTTGTTTTTCAGTTGAATTGTTCACATTATAGGTCACATTAAAAGTGGAAAAATTTCTGACATGATTTATCTTTGTCTCATTCTTTTACGTCACAAAAACCTGGAATTTTAACAGGGGTGTGTAGACATTTTATATGCACTGTAGATCCCTTCTATGATATTATACAGTGTCCCAGCAATGAAACAAATGGAAATGAGTAGTGGTTACTGCACAAATACAAATCTTTCCTTATTTTTCTCAGGACCTCAGCACTATTTGAAGAGCAGTGGAGTAATGTGAGAAACACATTTACTATGTAGAGTGATGTGAAGTATACACCCACACCCAGGACTTGTTTGTGTAGTAATAACAAACCTTGTTCTATCTGTGGTAATATGGCACGTGTACTTAAATTATGTAATTATTCAGTTTAATTTACCAACCTTTACAACCCTTGAATTACTAATCACCTGGACAGGAATATAAATGTTATCACGTGGGCCATAGTATAACACTAATTAGTGGGGTAATGCTAAGAATTATTGATTGTGTGGCGTAAACATGCATCTGTCTCAAGTCCATGTATCTTGTTCACATGACTCTATGAAGTGATCAGAGGGAGTGAGAGTTTGGGTGGGAGTCCAGAAAGCCGTGTGGTTAGGATACTCCCTCTCTAATACGGCATGTCACAACATTTATTACACCTGAGCCCCAGCAAGCCTGTTAATCGATGCAAGACTCTGCCACTGGCTACCTGAGGAGAAAAAAGTGGGACTAAGAGCTTATTCATAATACAACCGATGTTGTGACAACAATTTCATTTAAATAATTCATACATACTGTACATTTAATGTCAATAAAATTATATGTACTTGCAATGAGTACATGTTGCACTCAATAAGCTGAGTAATAATTTGAAAATGATCCCAGGCTGCATCTTGACCTGTCAAAATACTATCTGTTGCTCTAGGGCAACAGGGCCAGATTGTTTGGTAGCTTGCTTTATTAGTTTGTTAAAAAATTCAGTAAATTGACCCCAGCATTTAGATTGGGGCTATATATGTAGATATTTTCATTAACTTAATTTCTGTTTGATCTCAAAAGAAAATCAACTGAATATTATTCCATGGATCTAAGTCAACCTTATGAATCATAACTGAAGTCACAGGACAAACGTCATGAATTTCTCTACTTTGGCATTCATGGAAAATGTAGCTCAGCCAAATCACACGACAAGTCTTGTTTGACTAAAAATACAAATGTAGTGTATAAAACAAGAAATCAGGCAAGCTAAATTCAGCTGACCCGCAATAGAAAATATTGCCCTCTCAAGATTCAAACCAAGGTCGCCCCGAATTGTCCCAATTCTGTATAACCGTAAACAGAATTAAATTTATAAATGTCGTGGCTCTCAAAAGATTGAAACTTCGGTCTTCCATGTGAGAGGCACTGTCTTTAACCAACTAATGTTTCTTATTAAGTTTAACTCCACCGTAGTGTCTATGAACTGTTTGGCTTTTGCCACAATCCATTTTAAAAGCTCATTAACTAGTAATAGGCTTACTAATATCTACTAACTTCCTAGGAATATTCATAAGAATTGAGCAATTTCTGGCGAGACTGATGATGAACTTTTCCATGCCAGAAACAGTCGCAATATAACCGTATACAGCTTTAGTTAAGGCTTACTATAACGTAACTACTGTATGTTGTAGTAAGCAAATGTGTTTGTCTATCCTGACCCAAAACGCATGCACGGATGCGTACTTCGAAAATCCACAACAAATAGTCTCAATATAAGTGTAAACTGTTTTGTTTCAGATTACTATAATGTAAATACTGAAGGTTTTAGCTAGTGAAGTTTTCGTCTTTACAGAATAATTCATAATGCATACTTCTCCCTGTGAGGAGATGCGAACGCGGTCAGTCAGTCACTCAGTAAGAGATATTCGCTCTTCTTGGCCGGCTCCATTTAAGCAGTCCAGCTAAACTTAAATCAAGGGAAACCTGTCCTTTCACTGTTGACTTCTAGTGCAAGGGCTGAGATATAAATATAACCTAAACAGAATGTTCCCTACAATGTGAACTAAGACAAAAAGAGAAGGATAGTCCAAAACATTTAGTTGTTTTACTGAAATTTTAGAAGCCTTTTTTTCTGGTTGATTTGCTCCACTTTTAGTTCATTTGCAATTAATGAATTACTACCATTTCATAACACATTTTCAAAAAATGCCTCTTGGGGCCCACAGATGGAAATGAAGAGTGGCACAGAGTATACTAGCACTGCCAGCAAGAAAGGATAAAACAGCTAGCTGTGAAAGCCTAATCCCACTCAGGAGCTCTTTGTTGCTCATTCCCAGACACTGTGGTCATTTTGTGGAATGTATCAACCAACAGCACAGATCATGACCAGTGGTTAACTTAAGCCAACTCAATCTTTTTAAAATAGTAGTACTAAGTTTAATAGGTTCTTTGTATTCCATTGACAAAAGTGTGTTATTGTTACAATAGTTGTCAAAAGCTCCAAAACAATAATATTATTAAAGAAAGTTATTTAATAAGGACCTTTATTTCTAAAGTTAACATTGATTTAGCCTTGACAGAACTTAGGCAGCTCCGATGTCGCATTGGCAACTAGGTAATTTCATAGACAGCTAGCAGCCAATAAAGTTTGCCAAGATCAGGGGAGCACAGACATAATATAAATGTGTTTGTCTGTCAACCAGCAGCTTGCTGATTGATGCCGAGCAGGGATAACATAATGATCACTGACTTTAATGAAATTATAAAGTAATCAAAACACAAATTAACAAACAACTTTGAAATGCATAGTGCCTTCAGACTTCTGAAAGAAGAGACATAGATTATAGTGGAGAAGCAGGAATTGAGGGAGGAAAGATGGGGGAGGGAGGAGAGAAGGGGAGCGATAGAAAGGCCCACTTAACATGATATGAGATTTGTTTGAGAAGACAGAAATAGCTTCTGCATTATGCAGCATGTGCAAAATCAAGTTTTTGGCAGGGAACTCTAAATCACCAAACCACTTTCAGAATTTATTTCAAGAGCGATTTAATTTTGAAACATAATAAAATCAAATCAGTAATCAAAATCCCTAATATTTTTTAATTAATGAAACCAAAATTGAACGGCACAAAAAAACATTTTCTCGCTCAGCACTCCTAGCATCTTATAGTATGCAGTGTGTTCATTCATGTGCCTGAGCAGTACATGTCTGGCCCCTCTCTGACAGCAGTACTCTAAGGGCCACACAGAGAGAAAATCTAAACTGTGCGATGATCATTTTCTCTGTCCCTAATTGCGTGTCTCCTGTGAAAGCCTCTCCTTCTCTCTCCAATCCTTTTAGTACTACTTAAACGCTCCGCTTGGGTGTGGATTAGTGGATAATAGGCGCAGCAGGAGGCCAGGTAGGCTATTTAAAGGTTCCTGAGATTGATAACTTTAGCGGGCCCTGAGGGCGATGGTGGTGGTGGAGGGAGGAGGTGGTGGAGGGATATGTGGAGAGCCTTGTAGCTGTGACAGGATCTTTGAGTGGATTACATGCAGTTTAACTTAATTGATTGGATTGGGGATGAGGCTAATTATTCCCTGGATTGGATTGTTGGTTAGTTCCCCAATCCCAATTTACAGTTACCGGGTGAAGGTTGTACTGTAGCTCCATCAAGCTTCAGCTATAAAACAGGCCATAAATGATTGCCTTGATTCAAGATACTCTACATTACAGCCGTGTTTACACTGTCATGGTGTCTTGACATGCGCACACACGCACATACACCACCTACATCCTTTTTACCAAATGTCAAAATGCCTGTTTTTTTAACCTCTTTCTACTACCTTTAAATATACTTCATCTGATTCACCCGCGTATACTGCTGCTATGTCAGTTTGTGGTTCGTGCCTGGAGATGTTTTCCTCTGTCAGGAACTTATGTATGCTGACAATGACCATCCAAGCAGAGCGGAATACTGTGCTGGCTTTCATTGAACATTGTTTTGGGGTTGTTTGGTTATATTACCATGGAATAGGTTATTGTCATTGTTCGTGCTGGTGAGACAACTGCATGTCTGAAGATCTCTAATACTGATCATGAAAACAGACCTTTTCTCTCTGCTAGAATGTTCTCCAAATCAGATCAAATGACACTGGGTCATTATCTGAACTGCTCAGTTCGTTTGCCGTTATACATGAAAGCATTAAAGAATATTTTCTATCCATTTATGAAATGGAACATTCTGTATTTTCCCCCTCTTTTCTTATGCAGTAGTGTGCACACCTCGTAGAGCTGCTCTTTGGTGTTCCTCTCTCCCCAGATTTACCCTGTAATCCGTGAAATAGCTGCTCTACAAGCGCCCAGCCAGAAGGGACGTTCTTATCCTCCTACCACAGATCATATACATTTACTTTCACACTTAGGGCCCCGTATTAAATGTTTTATTTCTGCCCATTTAAATCCCTTCTACCCCATATGATTCTGGAACCATTTCAATTCATTTCAATTTGCACATAATTTTTTTTCCTCTCAACTGCTTTTTCATTCACCTATTCAGCTAGAAGTGAGAGTCATTTTAGTAAGTGCAGCTTTCAGTAAGGAAAGAAAAGCTATATTTTCACTCTATTACAATCCATGGTACATAAAGGGCCTTTTTTTACTGAAAACCTGAAGTGTCCAAGTTTTTTTCTCTTTTCATGCTGTCTTGACGTAGATTCTCATATGGCAAGCTGTCAGAGTGGGCTGTCGCAGTAATGCCTTGGGTTTTAGGATCCCAGCGAGTGGATAACAATGTCTCCCTTGGTTGTGCTCTTCTGATTCCATCAGGAAGAGAAGAAAAGCAGCACCGCAGCATCTTGGGAATATGGCGCCTGGAAATGGTAATTTGCCAGCCTGCTGAATCCCTGGGAGATCAGGGGAAGATGAAGAGTAGACAGATTTCAGTTGCTTTATTTATTAAATTTGATAACCGGTACAGGCCTCCAGAGAGGGAAAAACATTCAGCTATGTGTGGGTGGGTGTGTGGTTGGGTGGGAGTATGGATGGATGGGAGGAAGATGGAAATAAGAAGGGAGAGAGAAATAGATGGGGAAAGCGAGAGAGGGAGGCGGAGTTAGTAAAGCGTAGAGCCGTCAAAGAGAGCTTTTAGATCATTGAGTCACTTCGATGGTTGAGCCTCAGTGGTTCTACTGGTCTTTATATACTTGCTGTATTTCCCTTACCATAAACAGATTATTAAAATAGTTTGACATTTCAGCTTTCCTGCTTTCCATCTCCCATCTTAAACTGTTTGCAGAGTGGATTATAGTTGAGAATATGTGACTTTAAAGAAAGCAAATATTTTATGGCAGGAATTAATTTGTTTAAAGTTTAACTTCGGTATCGGTCATAGAAATTAGAATTGATGCTGTTGCAAGGTTACCAAAACGCTTCTGTCTCATCCTCAGTGCAGTCAATTAAAAAAGGGACCCTGATATAAAACAAGAAAGTCCGTGATCAAAGTTATACAGAATACAATAGAAGAAAATAATTACATTAGAAGAAAAGTAAACAGGATATAAATGAACGCTACGTTCATAATATGAACATGACAGCAGCATGTATTGGCGGGTGAATGTGCCTGTGTGTGAGTTGATTGTGGGTGTGAGACTGTTTTTCCATAGGATGTGAGTGTGTGCTATGATGCTCCTGGACGTTTCTCTAGCAGCCTGAACGGCCCCTGGCTCTGCTCTCCGAGGACTATAATATTCTGTGTGACTTTCCTTTTGTGCCGTATGTAGTAAATGTCCTTCAGGGCCCCTGGTGGTGCTGAACTCTCCACCCACAGAAGAATCATATGATCGCTTGTGTTGCATTACACTCTTCATGGTGCATCTGCAGAAGCTTGTGAGGGTCCTTTGGTACATGAAGAAAATCTTCAACCATTTGACATTGATAAAAACTATTGGGTCGTCACCACGATGTCAGTGGGGCTGGACCATGTCAGGTCTTCTCTGATGTTCACTGCCAGGAACTTAAATCTGTTAAATCTGATGCCTGGGGCGGTGTGCTGCCTCTTCCATCTCCTGAAGTCCAACATCGGCTCCTTTGGTGTTGTTTTTGTATGTTACAGGAGAGGTTGTTTACTTGACCACTGCTCCAGGGCTCAAACCTCCCCCCTGTGGTCTGTCTCATCATCCAGCCACTATTGTGTGGTCAGAATGCTTGATGATTGGGTTGCAGTCGTTAGTGGCACCACAGTCTTAGATGAACAAGGACCATGCACCATCCTTGTTGCTTATCCTTGGGGTTCAATGTGTGGTGGGATGTTGCTTACCCAACGATTCAGTTGCGCAGGCCTCTCTACAGCCCCTGATTTCCCAACTCTCTGAAAACCTTTTAGAATGCTTAAGTGTTTAAGGCTGACCTGATGAAGAGCATTCTTCCATCCATGTTCCTCCTGACCAGATAGGATCTAACAGTGTACAGGACGTTTTATGGCAATTGTGTCCTCTTTCAATCTTTTGGGACCGTTTGCTAATTGCATCAGGTTCAAAGTTGCAGGTATGATGTCGATAAAGAGGTCCTTTAACATCCTCTCATATTTCAGGACTGGAACAATGGAGGAAATCTTAAAGGAGGGACAGTAACTGGGAAAAGGAAGAGGCTGAACAAACACTGCCTCTTGCTGATCCCCGCATTTTCTGAGGACTCAACTAGGAATGCTATCGAAGCAAGCAGCCTTGCAGGAGTTAAGATGCTTGGAAATACTACTCACATGGTTCACAGAGAACGTGAGCCCAGTCCAATTCAGTAGGCGACTCTAACCAAAGGTTCTAGGTTATTTTCCTTTAAATATGCAAATGTGTTTAGGTCGTCTTGGAGTAAGGCGTTATGTGTCTGTGATGCAGCTGGTTTTGATGTTAATGTTATACCAGAACTATACCATCCTAACAACTGGTGCTTTCTGCTTACATTTTTCCCATTTGGCAGAGACATGTACAATGGAGGCTTGCTCTGACTTTGTGAAAGTGGGGCAGGGGAGACCATAGTAACAGTAATCAAGCATATTCACTGTCCATGTCGCATGAGTAGTGTTTTTATTGAAATTTGTGGAGCAACTGGCCACGGCCATGGCCATCGGGTACATGTTTTACATTTTTTCTGTGTAAGTCTTAAACCTTGGTATTAGCGTGGGGAGGGACATACTTGGCCCTGCCAGTAGCAGTTGTTTATTTAGAATGGCTTCTGCCACTTTGTTGATTTACGAGGGGCATGTCAAATTATTGGGCAGGACTTAGTTGGGCAGGTCTTCCAGTGTGGTAGGGTGAGACTGATTTGGATCTAGTATTTCATATGTGTGGGGGTATGTATATAATCTTTGTATTTATAAGATATATAGCAGGGGACGGTACTTCCAATTCAGAGGGATTCAACACATTTTTATTTTGACAGGAAACAGTACTTAAATAAAGGTGGAGCATCGAACTTCATGTCCTTTTATTCGGAAATTAGTACAGTATTTCTTTTGTTTTTTTCAATGTCTTTGTCCGTAAACACATGTTAATTCTAGAGGACTCCTTTGGGTTGCTTTACTCAATTCAGAAATCAGGCTTCATTGGGACCCCTATTTGAAAGGTATCACTTTTCAGACAACTTGTCTACCTGCCCTGGCATCTCACTTGTTCTGTGCGCAGATGTACATTGGAACAGCAGGGCAAGAGGATAATCTCAAGGGACAGTTTTCTAAGGAAAGTTACCTGAACCGATAGATTAGATCCTTTTTTCTGAGCCCCAGGTGTTTGCGTTTCTATCCGGACCAGAGACAGAGTTAAGCAGCAACCTGCGGTAACTTGACTGGGAAGCCAAAGGTCCTTGAATGGGATGTCCTTGAATAGTTAGGCCTTTGAAAATGGTTCTTTTTGAATGAGAGCTCTTTGACCGGGAGGTCTTTGTGATTCTCCCTCTTCTCCAGTGTTATCGTCAGTAAGTGCTGGCTCTGTGCTTTGTGCTGCAGAAGTAGAGGCTCAGACTGAGCTACACTATTCTCCTGATAGTTCTTGTTTATGGGTAGTGAATAGGAACTCCTTCATGGTGGAAATGTTAATTAGATAGGGTGTCAGCTTTTAATCTGTGACTAAAACGCTTTTATTCTCGCAGTCATGAACACTTTAGATGGCTTTAAATGTCCCCTGAAACGGTCACAAAACATTTGAACTAAATGGCAATATGCCCAGTGGACATAGTGTGGCAACTGAAACTATCACAATCTATTACAGCTGTGTAGAAACACGGGAAAATGGGCAGCCACCATGGTAACTAAATGACAACACATTTTAAAGCTGTAATGACACAGGTGTTTGCATATAGGGTGACTTGAACTTATTCCACGTTTGTGAATGTGAGACACCTAATTTTGCAAAATATAGAAGCCCATATAGGTTTTTTAATAATGAACGAATCACATTTTAATCCGCAGTGCATGACAATTCAATTTGTTGATTGCCTCTTTCCCTCCTCTAGTTTATTTGGGAGGGAGAAAAAAGTGGTATTGAATGTATTAATTCAACATGATGAATCCTGTATTCAACTCAGTGGAGTGAATAATTAAAATTAGCTGATAAAACTTTCAGCAGAATTACTTTGCTGAAATTGCTGAACAGATGTGTCATTTTAATGAAAATCCACAGCCAAGCTCCCTTTCCCTTCCCCTCTGTCGAATGAAAATATTATCCCCACGGCGCCCAGTTAATTTGGTGGTAAATACACTCAGAGCCATCTCTAGAAAAGGGGAAGTGAGGGTGGAGAGGAAAGGAAGAGCAACTTGTCACACTTAGTAGCTTGTTTTTTCCCCTGCACGTGGTAGAAGCTATCTACAGTCATTCAAGGCACTTCATTGTTGCAGCAGGTCCCAAAGAGGACTTATTAAAATGCAATAATCTCCCTATTTAAACAGACACAATAACCATTAGAATTCCTGTGGATCTAAAACCATGCGTAAGCCCCCATCTGCTGTGAATGATTAGAGCCTTGACGAGGGAATTTAATTTGCAACATTCAAAGACTAAAATCTGAGCAGATCTCTCCTCCGAGGCACTCTCTCACCCTTTTTCTCGCCGCCCTCCCTCCCTCCCTCTTTATTTCTTTATTTAGCTGCCAGATCATTCCCCCTTGAGACCAGGCGTAAAATGCCTTCAGTATGACTCTGTGTGTATGTTTGGTCTTATGTAGCAGGACCAGCATCGCTGCTTGAAACATCAAAAGGTCAAGCATCAATATGTTTTCCAGCCAGCTGTACCATGCAGCTGTCACATTTGCTCTTTTACACACCTGTAAAGATTATTCAAGCGCTTAGTAAATATTACCCACGAAAATCAATGTTTTTCATGTGAACCTTCAGGTGTCTAGGTTTGCTTCAAAATTTGAATACCTCACTTCAAATTTCATTCACAATTGGCACCCTAGGTAAATATGAACAAAAAAGGCTGTGACAAATGTCACTGTTGTTTATAAGCTTGATCTTTCATTCAGAATATCATGGTTACATAAAATTAAATTGACTGAATAAAATCTCATCAAGAAATAACAGTTTGATAAAAAAACATACATGCCACAGTTATTGCTAATCCATGTATTAATTTGTGCACACTCCCTCTGCCAACATAACATAAATCTGATATGTCTCCTGCAATATGATAAGGTGGGAGAACAAACGGGAAGGGATTTGAGACAGTTTCTTTCCAAGTTGTAGTCTCATGGGAGGGGCATACAGGATTTGGCCTAAATTTTGTGTTATTTGATGGAGTCCATGCCGCCATCGATCAAAACATGTTTCCCATGGCCATTGGAAGTAGAACAGCCCACAACGTCACATGTCCGCCACAATAGTTCAGTTGGTATTTGCCACTTGAACCATCCTTCTCACTTATTTTTCTTTGAAACTTTTTCACTCCATCAAATGTCAAATTATTTTATTTGCTTGTGTGTAAGTTCAAACGAAATAACAACGAATACATTCTTATTGCAGCCTTTTTTGTTCGTGTTTACTTAGGGTGCCAACGTGTTTGAAAAGGCACTGTATTGTAACATAGTAATATGGAACCAAGAAACTAAGCTTTTACAGGATGAATGATTTTGTGGATGAAGACACAAGCTCTCCATGTACAACTGCAAAACGGTCGAGGCGACCAAGGCAGTGCACCTAACACAAAAACAATAACTCATACAACAACACATGGCATTAAGGCACAAAGCCATGAAACCCAAAATGTATTGACAATCAGCGACAATGAAAAAGGGCTCTATGGGGTACATATCCAGGCAATGATTATGATAATGTCAAATTGTGTGTGTGTAATTGGCTAGGACAAAGACAGGACGAGTCCAGGTGTGGATAATGAAGGGCGTTGGGACGCTGGCAGCTTTTAGACCGGCGACACAGATCTTCGGGGTGGGAGGGAGACAGGTGACACATGTATATAGGTATGTGTGTATGCACTGAATGGAATTTTCTAAATGTTTGCATTTAGCTTTCTAAATTCCTCCAGGAAATATATAGAGAGTAGCTTGCTCTGGATTTTTCGAGCTAGCTAGTTGTTTACATGCTTTGTTGACTGTAGAAGGTGTGAGATTCAATGACGATGATGAGCGAGAAAGTGGATATGAAGCTCTGTTTATTTGTGCAGACCAAATGCAAAGCTGCTATATTCTGTATACCCAACTGATTCATTTTGATTCAAACTTAAAAGATGTTGTCTGGCATTTTTTGGTATGAATATAATATTTCAACCTTCCATTTTGGCTTGATGTGTTATAAGTTGTTTAGATGTGCCTAATCTATAATTAGAATCATTATCATACAACAGTCAGTTCATAGCCAGGAAATTCAAAATGAAAACGGGCACAAATTGTTACATTAATAACATTTTCTGGGCCCTATTTGGCTTGCCAATGCCGTTTTTAGATCCAGCAGAACAAAATTGCAGACAGCATCTTAAATGCAATGAAAATAAACAAACCCTTTATAAATTGTTAAAAATAAACAAATCCTTTATACACGCACATTCACTTGAATGAGCGTGTCCAAACTTTATGACTGATATGTATGTGTAATTCCAAAGCATTAGATATACCATGGGACACAGTGAAGGCAGTCATCATCAAGTGGAAAAAATATGGCACAAAAGAAACCTTACCAAGAACTGGACATCCCTTCAAAATTTATGAAAAGATGAGAACAAAACTGGTCAGGGAGGCTTCCAAGAGGCCTACAGCAACATTAAAGGAGCTGCAGGAATTTCTGGAAAATACTGGCTGTGTGCTACATGTGACAACAATCTCCTGTGTTCTTCATATGAATGGGCTATCGGGCAGGGTGGCAAGATGGAAGCCTTTTCTTACAAAGAAAAACATCCAAGCCTGGTTGAAATTTGCAAAAACAAACATAAAGTCTCCCTAAAGCACGTGGGAAAATGTGTTATGGTCTAATAAAACCAAGGTTGAACTTTTTGGCCATAATGCCAAAAGGTATGTTTGGTGCAAAAACAGCACTGCACATCAACCAAAGGACACCATACCCACAGTGAAGCATGGTGGTGGCAGCATCATGCTTAGGGGTTGTTTTTCAGGGTGGAGGGAATTATGAACAGTACCAAATACCAGGAAATTTGTGCACAAAACCTTGTCCGTTAGAAAGTTGAAGAGGAAGTTCACCCTTCAGCATGACAAAGACCCACATCACACATCCATATCCACAAAAGCATGGCTTCACCAGAAGAAGATTCATATTTTGGAATGGCCCAGCCAAAGCCCAGACCTGAATCCAATTGAACATATGTGGGATGATCTGAAGAGGGCTGTTCACAGGGCATGTCCTCGCTGTCTGAGGGAATTGGAGCACAAATATTGCCATGTCAAGATGTACCATGCTAATGGACTCCTACCCAAAAAGACTGAGTGCTGTAACAAAATTAAAAGGTGCTTCCACAAAGTATTTGTTTGATGGTGTGGACGCTTATGCAACCAGGTTATTGTGAGTTTTTACTTATTTTTTTACCCTGCAAAGATATCCGTTTGTTTTTCAATTGAATTGTGCACGTCATTGGTCACATTTTAGATGGAAAAAGTTCTGACATGATTTATCTTTGTCTCATTTTCTTACATTGCAAACACCTGGCATTTTTACCGGGGTGTGTAGACTTTTTATATCCACTGTATATATACAGACAGACAGACAGACACACACACACACACACACACACACACACACACACACACACACACACACACACACACACACACACACACACACTGTTTTAAAACATTGCATAGGCTGATAGTATAAGTGCTTTATTGATGACATGTCCAGCAATGTCTTGTTTATTTTCTGCAGCCCATAGGAATAAAAAATAGCTGTAGCATTCTTAGCAAAACGCTATGATTTTAATCAGCCCCAGTAGTGAGATGGAGGAAGGCTGAGCTGTGAGATGTTTTTTCTTGGCCTATGGGGAATGCTTCATGCATAGAAGGGTCAGAGCTTTATAATGTTAATTTAAGAGCTGGGCTCTTGCTGTAGGAAACAATCCATCATTTTGAAGATCAGCCCCAATGTCCCTGACTAAGAATAAAATAAAGTTTGTGTCAAGGAAGCAACTTTTGGCCTTGGCTACTACATCGAGGCAAGGAAAGAGAGAATGGGGTAGAAGGAAATCTGAGCAGTTAAAAGAGAATGATTTTACTTTTGGAGAGCTTTCTGGTTCCTCTCCTTCTCTTCTTCGTTTCCTGCCTCACCTTCCTACCTTAATGAGTTCCACAGCAGAATGAGATCAGTATTCTTATTCTGCTACAGAGAGCTGAGAGGCTTTCCCTTTATCCCAAAATATAACTAACTAGGGCCTGTAGACAGACAGCCGACACGCAATTTAAAATTTTGTCTGCACAAATTAACAGCTAAGAAATGGAGGGTCTAGTTAAGTTTCTTATTTACCACTGTGCGTTATAGGCTCTTGGGCTGTATGTACAGCCATAAAGCTCTGTCCTTGTCTTGTTTTCTGAATGATATGTTTTGTATGAACCACAGGAAGCAAAGCTGCTTTTCTTACTTGGATCCCAATTCTAAATGTAGCCTTGTATGGTTCCAACCCTTGTTTTCTATGTGCTTATGCAATCGTAAATTCCTACTTGGAAAGAAGGTACACAGAAGCAGAGTTAGAAGTCTTGTCCAACCACTGTGTCATAATAAAACAGCCTTTTCCTTTGATTGGCTATTTCTTACATCACAACAACAAAGGAACTATTCTTCACAACAGCTAACATACAACACACATTGCAGCATGTTCAGAAGTAAAGCCATTCCTCCCTACTCTCAGTTATAGTTCAATTGTTGGACTTTAAAGCAGACAGCATGCTCTCAGATCTTGATGCTGGTTCCTGCACAGGTGCATGCAGTAATGGAGTTACTGAGCTCCATCCCTCGTCTCTGAGCAGATAGCATCAGAAAGCCATGGAGGCTCGGAGGTACTTTATCACTTCAAATGACTCCCTGAGAAGGGGAACAGCTAGCTCCACCGCGGCAGGCTAAAACGTCGCAGGTGTAAATGCTAAATATATTAAAAACCACCTTACTCTGCAAGTTGACTCTATTCCCCCTGGGTTTCTCCCTACCCTGCTACTGATCTCTCTGCTTGCTATCATCCACATATGGTTCTGAATGTGCCTGGCTGCAGAGACACTCCTAATGCTCTGTGTCTCTGGTTAACATTGCGCCCCTGAGACTTCTGATAATGAGCTCAGAGGTTAAAACAGAACAGCGGAGTGCCGGTCCCTGAAGGTGCCGTTGAGTTATGGATGAGTCCAGAAATCCAGGGGGCCCCTGGAGACCCAGTTAGGGCCAACCTTTTGGCGGAGCAGCAGCATATTATTCCCCCAATTTGAAAGGGAAGCCGCCATGGCATTTAGAAACATGGACTAATTGGCACACAATGGGGGAAGAATTCTGAAGGAAGACCATTTGTTCATATTTTTCTCCTAGTAAAATGCCTTTTTAAAGTCTGTAAACGGAAAATGGCTTGTAAGATGTTAATAGAGAGTATGTTTTTAATGACTTGTATCACATTATTATTTATCACAACTCTTTAATGCTAACACTGATAGACCCAATGGACACAGGTTTGAATACTTGTTGTGTGTCATAGGTTGGATAAGTCATGAATGTAAACAGGACTGGGTTAGAGTTAAAGATGTCACTTGCTTGACACAGTCATGTTTCAAATAAAATTATGCATGCATCAAATTTAATGCTTGCCATTGCCAAGAATTATAAAGCAAAAGCATTGTGAGTTTATTCTAATCATCAACACATGCCTATCACTTCTCTCCTACATTTAACGGCTATGTCCTGACTCCACTATGAACTGATCTAGAAAGTCTATAATACATAGTTGATCCTCAGGATTGTTTTGTTCGGTTTATGAGCAATGCAACTGAGAAGAACAAAACAAACAACATCAAATTTCTTTTCCTGGTAACCAACCTGCCATTTTTCTCTGAGCCTGTGACAATGATCTGGCTTGGCAGAGCTTATACGGTTTGTCAACGTTAGTTTCCACCATGTGTGTCTCGTCGGTCTGCGGCCTGACACTGTGGTAGACCCTCTGTGTCACCGTGGAGAGCTTTGATTGGTTGGAACACCTCGTTTAGGTCAAAACAGTAACAGCTGCCAAAGTGTTCAGTCTAGGGTCAGGAATTAGTACAACTGCATTGGCTCCGGAGTCAGGCAGGGTGTTGGAAAGGGGGTTGGGATTGTAGGTGGAATAGAGCACTAAAGAGATTACATTGGCTGTATCAAGGGACCTCCCTGCCTTAGCGCTCAATAATATAATGAGATTGAAATTCTGAGCTGAATCGTTGCTCAGGGTCACACAGTTGCATTTGTAGAGTCCTCATTATACTGGTAAATAGCCTGGCCAGGATCCTAGTTCTGGTCTAATGACATTCCTGACCCAAATACAGTAAATACCTGCTAGTACATAATTACATTGACAGTTGATTTGATTGTGCTTGTTTTGTAGTGTATTTTGACCAAAAGATGCCATACCATTTTTACCATGGATTGCGCATCTAAAATTGCCCAAAATTATATGTGTAATGGTCTCTTTGCCAGAAATGCCAGAATGCGCAATTATACCTGAATGTTTTTCGTACCATAATCCATGCGGTTTGTTGGTGGTAGGAAATTCTGATTATTATCTGGCCAAGCTCATTTTAGATGGACTGCAGCAAAGTGCAAAACTGTCCTGTGGTCTGACGAATCCAAATTATTTTTGAAAGTCAGGGGCACCACATTTTCTGGGCTGAAGAGAAGATGGACCATCCGGCTTCTGATCAGTGCAGTCCAAAAGCCAGCTTCCGTGGTTGTATGGGGGTGCATTAGTGCACATGATATGGGTGGCTTGCACATCTGTGAAGGCACCATTAATGCTGAACAAAATATACAGGTTTTGGACCCAGATAAGCTGCAATCCAGGCAACGTCTTTCTCAGAGAAGGCCTTGCTTATATCAACAAGATAATGCCAAAACACATTCTGCACATATTATAACAGCATGGTTCCGTAGTAAAAGAGTCCAGGTGCTAAACTGACCTGCCTGCAGTCCAGTCCTGTCACCCACTGAAAACATTTGCTGCATTACGTAACAAAATCTACAACAAAGGAGACCCCACACTGTTGAGCAGCTGAAATCCAATATCAAGAATAAAGAATCAATATCAAGAATGGGGAAACATTACAGCAAAATTACAGCAATTGGTCTCCTCAGTTCCGAAACACTTACAGAGTGTTGTTTAAAGGGTTGTAAACATGTCCCAACTTTTTGGTGGCATCATATTCAAAATGTTTTTTTCCAAAAACAATAACATTTCTCAGTTTCAGAGTTTGATATGTTGTTTGTACTATTTACTGTTAAATACAGGGATAAATGATCTGCGCAACATTGTGTTCTGTTTTATTTGCATTTTGCGCAACAAACTGTTTTGGAAGCATGCTTGTGTTATGGAGGCCGTTTTACAGTTTGATGGATTTAGTACAATGTAAAATATATGGGAAATGAGCAGGCATGTAGAGGTGAAATCTTATCCTGACCTGAAATGTGTCGGTTTGGTGACATTGAAAAAATAACTGGTAATGACAGCTGTGAGTGATGTTTCGCTACAATGTTCCGTTCAGCTGCTAAATTGACACTGTTGTCAAACACACTTTCCACACTTTTTGCATTCTCCTGACCTCCCCTGAACCCTCTAATAAGCCAAATAGGAACCCTAATTCTTCATTAACTCTAAGGAAAAAGAAGATTTGATCATGTCATTTTCTCTTTGCTACCCGTTTTAAAGATTCCAATAACCAAGCGTTTACAGTTGACTAGGCAGGAATTGCTTTTTCCTCTCCTCTTCTCCCCCACTCGCTCTTCTCTTTTACAACCACGACACGGTAGCTGTGAAACCTAGTGACGCTTAAAGCCAGACTTATTGCCGTGGTTATCTTTAATGACTTTTAAATGTATTGCCCTCGTTAATAAGCGGCAGGGTTATCAATTCCTCTAATTAGGCAGTAAGGTCCCCTAAGAAATGTACTATTAAAGAGCAAAAAGATGAGGCGAGAGGAGACATAGGACACTGCCTGCCTGGCAGACAAGAGGTGGGGGGTTATGGGCTCTGGGCCGGAGGAAGAGAGGGTCGGGGATGGGCCTGGTGGATACGCGAAGTGTGGTGGGGGTTTGCTAACTATAACGCTAAAAGTCAATGCCTTTCTCCTCTGAGCAGATTAGCCGTTAAATCAGCACATAGTCCTCACTCTATACCTCTACACTCCCTAGCCCTCTTTTCTCTCTCCCCCATCTGAAAATGACTGTTTCACTTACATATTAACTCTGTGACTGTCTGTGGGCAGAGTACTGATAATGGGGGGGGGTCTGGGTGGGGAGTGGAGTGGAGCAGTGATGTGTCGTGAACACTGCTGAGGTGTGTAATACGATCACGAGTTACTGTCACAGGGCAGTGATGTGCATATCTCACCCTGACATGCCCAGGCCGTACCCCTCCACAGAGCCGTGCCCAGGCCGTACCCCTTCACAGAGCCGTGCCCAGGCCGTACCCCTTCACAGAGCCGTGCCCAGGCCGTACCCCTCCACAGAGCCGTGCCCAGGCCGTACCCCTTCACAGAGCCGTGCCCAGGCCGTACCCCTTCACAGAGCCGTGCCCAGGCCGTACCCCTTCCCAGAGCTGTGCCCATTATGTGCCTGATACAAACTACCATGAAGTCAAGAGTGAAATGGCATCTTATCAATTGGTACAGTGGCAACAGCAGACTTTCTTATATAATGAGTTTGTACACATTCAATATTTTCTAAGTATATATTGATCATTTTATTAGTCTGACTCTTTACTCCAAGTTAGTTGCTTTTATGTTGCTTAATTTGTGGCTTACATGCTCATTATCCTAGATGTGAAAACATGCAACACATATGCTGGTCTCTGTAGCCTTTACCTTCACATGACAATAAATCACTTATAAATTAGTGAAGGTTTGGCAAGGAGGTCAACAGACCAAGACAAAGCATTTGAAAAGGCTGACTCATGTATCCTTAACCTGCAAGGGGTCAGCCAGTGAGAGACCGTATCCAGGGAGAAACAGAAGGAATATCTGGAAATCCTCAACAAACATCTTTCTGACCTATTTTCCATGGTGCCTGTGTGTGTGCATGTGAATGTGTGTGTGTGTGTGTGGAAATAGAGATTAGCTGTAAATGCCCCCCTGATTTATTTGCGCTGCGCCCACCCCCACCCCCCAGCCACGGTGAGCCACCCGCAAATTTATTGCCAAACGTCACTTTTACATGATGGGTTTGTAACAAATATCCGCCGCATATTGTTAAATTAATCTTCCATTTAAAATTAATGGAGTTAGACTCCCCAGGTTCAATGTAATTTGGCGTTCACGGAAGAGGGACGTGGTGTGAATACAGAATGAGCCTGGGCCAAGCGGCCTAGTCTTCCATCACCTTGAACCTGCGAGGAGAGGACACCTCATCCACCAGCGGCTAATGAGATTGTGTTCACCTCCCGGGAGAGATGGCGGGTGTAAAGTTAGAGAACGATGGAGAGAGCGTGGTGCTTGTGCGCATAGAGGCCTGCAGTTTTCCATCATGGCTCACAACTGGCCTCATACGGATGTATATATGAGAGAGCCGGGGCGTGATGAGATGACATGAATTGTATGTCATTTTTCCAGATCACCAGGCCCTTACAGAAAGACAACATGAGGACATATTTCACAGTTAAGGGCGTACCACTCAATGTGGTCTCTTTCTATAATTCATTGTGTTTCGTGCGAGGATCACTTTGGGGAAATGTTAACAGGAACCCCAGTGGAAGCCATGCTGGCCACGTTATTGACACTGACTGCAGCAACAGAGGATAACTCCCACACAGTGTTGGTGAAAGTCAGCCGGAGGCAGGGTACTTTATATTGGCCTGGTCATAATGGACATTTTACTGAGATTTCGACTTGTTTGCGAGTTCCGTTATATATACATACATTTAACACATAAGATCATCTTGTGAGACTATTTGAGTGGGCGATACCATTTTTGTTCGTGTCAACCCTAACATTTTTATTGTTAGGGTTCACCTTCCGAGGTACCGGGGCGACACTTCTGCTACGGTTCCCCGGCCACCAATCACCTCAGTGCAAATGCAATTCATTGTCCGTGTGTATAAGTGATGTCAACTTTTTATATCTCAGAAATATTGAACCTGTTAGGGTCAGCGATTTAGAGGAGATGTGGGCTATGCTTAATTGGGACACCCAAAATACCTATTGATGAGGTGGTGGAATTGGATGGACGTAGTCGGAGACAATGTTTTAGAGTCACTGACTTACCCAAGACGACAACGGTGGGTTCACACTTCAGTGCCTTCGGAAGCAGTTTGTTTGTTTTGGTCATAAGGGAGGATGTTTGACCTAACCCGCTGGGCTTGACAGAACCCGTAGAAGCCTGGACAGGCCCAGAGACTACCAGTGCAAGGACGTTGCCCTCTGGACAGTGTGATTGAAGGGCCCTCTGACGTACCACTGCAAAACTGTCAGTCACTAAGATTATTCCCCTGAAGTTGAAATTTAGAGGGCAGAATACATAAATGTCATGTCCAGTCTGTTCATACCTGGTATTCACCGCTCCCTCCTCTACCCTGGCCCAACAACATAACTGGAATCCATTCAAGTGGGCGATTGATTCACCCAGGAGTTTGTGGCAACATCCATTGAGCTTGAGTGGGACAGATTCATGCTGTGAAAATAGGTGGTAGTGGTGGCACTGGGCAAGCCCCCCCTACTGGCTGTTTTATCATATAGCTAATTATCATCCTCAACTGATTGGTTTTGGACATGATTTATTCATTAGCCACAATGTAGGTTACAGCCTGACCTAATGTCTCAGACCAGGTAGTTTACCAACTAGAAGGTTTTGGGATATTCCACCAAGGACACAAAATGCCTGGTTTACTGCTGCCTGCACTTGACTTGACTGGCGTTGACTTGACTCATTTTGACTCATTTTGGACCTTCAGCTGAAGCATGTTCTCCTGAACCTCAAGAGTGGTATGTAGCCCGGTTAACCCTTGGTTTATTCACATTTCCCCCTGTGCCATCCTCACGATTCACTGGTGGATGGAACACATCTCCACATCCCATGGCCATACTCACTTTGCCTGTTGCCATACCTGTTGTGGTTATGTGATGTCAAACCCTATTTGGCCTTCAGGTGTGGTCGTGAGTGGCCTAGTCAACAGTGGAAAGGTCTCTCACACGCCATGTGTTCATGCTAAAACGCGGGCTGGTCCTCTTGTGTGACCATTTAACCAGACGCCACGGATCTGTTTTTCCTGTTGACTTTTAGAATCTGGAGATCAGCCATTTATCTGTCTAACAACTAGGCTTTACCTTCTTTCTGCATCCTCGGACAAATCTGTGCACTTCGTTATGGGCACATTTCTGTGCCCTTTTGTCTGGGGAAAGCACTCCTGGTCAGAGAAATTGATCTCAGAAATTGCAGTTTTTTGTGTCTTAATCAAGCCCATGGTCACTTCTTCCCTGTAGATTTGCTTTTCCTTACTGAAGGGATGTTTGCGTTTTCAATGCTAGACAACCAGGGTGAATGTGTAATTTTAGGTAATAACACACTTTATGCGTCTAAAGGCATGTCTAGATAAGCACACACACATATACACCATAGATTAATTTTTTCTTAATGTCTCATTCATTCATAGTGAATAATTTATTGATTCACTCTTTCATCTAGCCATTAACTCAATCACTCGCACATTCAATTTGATTCTCAATATGTTATCCGTCCATTCACTCATTTCTCTAGCCTCTACTTTTTCCAAGCTATGCTTGAACTAATTTACTCACCTACACTGTCGTTGGTATGTTCATTCATCCGTTCATTGATCTGAATCCCCCCTTGCCCGAACATAATCAATGACAGTTTAGGTTTTCCGGTGTTCATTATATCCCAACCTAGGCATTTAAGGCCCCCATGACACTCATTCTAATCCCTGAACAAATACACCTCTTAGGCCTGTCTATGGAATGAATGCATGGCCTTTATTGGCTGGCAGTGTCTTGCCTGCTGCCTTTGGTAATATCAGCCCCATGCTAAGGAGGGCCCAGGCCAGCACACGTCCCACCCCCAAGCCCTCTGCAATAACACAGCAACTAATGAAACAGGAGATGCCCTCCGCTTGCTACTGCATTTCTCTGTGTCTCCAGTTACATGTGTATCCACCGTGATGCTGGACCCCCCCCCCCCCCCCACAGGCTCTGTGTCCGATATGAGGTCTGTCAGAGTGCCTCGTTGCCTGTCTTCCCCGCCAGGGCTCGTATTGACGGTTGCTCTCGTCCTGCCTTCACCCAGCGCCAAATTGATCAGCAAATAAGGTGGTGCCAACTGGCTTTAAAAAAAGATTAAAGATTTTTGGACTTCTGTAAAAATGGATCTGGTGCAGTTGTCTGTGATTATAAACTCCCCTTTTCTTCCGCACTTCCCGCCAGAAATGTATCGAGTTGGCCATGGGGTTAGAAAGTTCCAGCTGGCAACGTTTGTTTAATTACTTCAATCCATTCCATCAAAGCATTTCAGGCAATTATGTCAGTGCTTTCAAGACTGTAACATGAAATAAATTGATAATTTTTCTTTGAGCAGAAACATCCTGCAGTCCGAGGGTCAGATGAGGGTCATTGATGAGGTCTGCGCCTGTGTGGGTGTTTAGTTTTGACTTTATGTGTGAATCAGATCAGACCTGGGTGTAAATAGTATTTGATATATTTTCATTGAGCTTGTCTGGTTCAGTGAAACCATGGAATGCAAAAGTATAAACCCGTACTCCGGGTTACCGTACTCCGAATTCCATCACACCCCTAATATACAGCTCTGTGAAAAAATGTGGGACCACTTTACCTTTTTCTTCCCTTTCAAAAAAGTTGAAATGGGAAGGTTTTGAGTGAGGAACAGAAGGGTTCAAATTAAGAGACCACTGCAAATTGCACCACAGAGCTGTATATAAATATTTTTGGAACAGGATTAATCCGTAACCAACTACACACATTTTTTGTGTGCCACTGGTAGACAATAAAGGTCACTAGGTCACAGTAAGGTCAGAGGACGTACATTAACCCCCCCATCCTTCACGTCCTGCCTTATCTCACAGCCCAGTGACAGTTTCAAACCCACCAAGACAGGCAGGAAAACGCAGCGGAACAAACTAGATGTCCTTCCGGCTACATTCACTGAGCAGTTGATTGTGAGGGAGGAAGTGACACAATGTCCTTCCTCAAGTAGAGCCTGTACTGATCAGTGACAGACACATGGTCTGGAAGCATGGGGATGGGATAATGACAGTCACAATCTCTCTCTTTCACAGGATACTGCTGTCTGTCAACATGGAATTTCCTGTGGGAAGTGACTTGGTCTTTGTGTTTTTGTTGAGGTGTGTGTGTGTGCGTGCAAACACACACAAACACACACACACACACATGTTGGGTCAGGTGCCAGGCTGTTGTGCATGTTTCTGCTGAGCTGGGGAGTGTAGTGAGTGGGCAGCATAATACAGTGAGAGAGAAGAGAAGCTGGTTCAGAGCAGCTCTTCTCTGTGTGGGTGCGCGTGTGTGTGTGTGTGTGTGTGTGTGTGTGTGTGTGTGTGTACACTGCCAAGGCCCAGGGGCCACAGCCAGCTTTGATGTTCTTCAAAGTGCCAAGATCAGACCGGGAGGCAGGGAGGACGGCTCCCCATGGAAGAACAACGGCTTTATAGGTAGCTTCTAACACACTGACTGCTTCTTCATACTCGCTTTATTAGGCTTTCAGCAGTGTAGAAAGGTGAATCTTGGCAGATTTCTAAATGGCTCTGGTCTAACCTGTCCCATGCAATACAATGACAGTTGGTGGCAGTATCCCAAGTTATATGCTCTGACATTTTTAAAGCCCACAACCCTCACCCCGTTTGACGAAGAATTATACCATTTGGTTTCTAAGACCAGTTTTTTCTGGCGATGGATTTTCCGCCATTTAGAATTTTCTTAAAAACTCTTAATCCCTACACCTCTGGGACGCTATGAACCATCTCCACATAACTTGGCATGTAACAAAGATATAATCTCCAGTGTACAACATCATGAAACCTGTTGGCTACTGTCTGCGCGCGGGGTCTCGCACTTAAATGCCTGATAATCTGGCATAGATATTTGGATCTCAATTAAACACTGTGAATATGTTCACAATTATGATTAAACTCCACATGTCCGAGCTTTTGACGCTGGGCGAGGAGATATTGCATGCCTACTCAGGTATAAGTCTAGCTAAACTAAAATTGTGGTTTTGTGTGGCCTAGAGGTGGCACTATTGTACGGAAGAACTGTTTTGCGCATTAGCTTATAGCAGCTTAATTGTTTTAACTAGACCACTGATAAATATTGCAGTTAAAGAAGTGGGTCTTTACCAACAGTTACCAATCGATCGAACAGATCGTTACCAACAGATCGAACCAACAGTTGCATTTTAAGTACAGAACGTCATTGAAAGTTGTCAAAAAAGCATTGAAATCCTTTCGGATTATCATTGTCTATTTGCGGGCTAAGGAGCTCAGTGTCTTGATGATGGCACAGTGGGTTCGCTGCTGCTTGCAGCTTTAGTTTGTCAATTACTTTTGTTTTCACAAGTTTGACAGTTAGATAAGTTGAAGTAATTGTCAGTCTCTGTGGTCTTCTCAGACTTTCTCATGTCTTTATGAAGTTCAAAACAATTGGTAGCTTTAAAGCACATGCAGGAAGAAAGGGAAACCTGCATTATTGTGAGATCTGCCAGGAAAATAAATATTTGGAGTGTAATAACTTACCTGCCTGGAATTAACACTTAGTAGCCTGGTTCATTTGAAAACATACAATGAGTTGCAGTTTTGGTTGGTGTCTTTTCTTTTTCATATTTCTGGTGGGAAACCTCATAATATTCAATGTGTGTGTGTGTGTGTGTGTGTGCGTGTGCGTGTGCGCGCATGTCTGTGTGTGATTGTGTGAGCTCCCTGTGAAGATCAATAGTGAGACAAGGCCGCGGGCTACAGGCCCACATGGCCTCCACCTCGCCCTGGGTATTAAAAGATATGGGAGGTAAATCCAGACAGAGGTGGAGCGCGGTGCTACAGGCCTCATGGCTCTGAGGCTCACAGCTCAGCCTGCCAGCTGTGTAATACAGAGAGATTACAACACTCAGTAAACTCTGAGCGTACGTCTTCTATCTATCTCTCCTGGTGAGATGGGATGAAGCACAGCGCCAAATCAACCCTGGGGTTAAGGCTGTAAGGAGAGACAAAGATCAGCCGATGTCCCTGCTAACCCCTGGAGAAGAGAGGAGTTACTACCCAGCGTTTATCACAGGCCATGGGAAAGGCCTCACATGGCTGAACCACAAAAACACAGTGACTCGAAAACATGTCCTCCTCTCCTTGTTTCACACCACTACTTTGGATGCGGATTGTAAATTGATAAGCAAAGTTGGGCATTTAAAAGTAACCTAAAAACTCAAGGTCCATTGGACTTCTTTTCATTCCGAAAACTGTATCTACATTATTAAAAGAACGGTATGCTTGTTTTTTTCCATTATTTTTTTTAAAGAATGTTGTCTTAGAAAATGCTTTTGCTTTGAAGTAGTGTCCATAAGTATTTTGAAAATTCAAAAGAATGCTAAAGCATGGCCTGAGGTTTAAAGCTGAGAACTAGATCAGTGTCTTCATTCTGCTGGCTCTGTTGGGTAGCATTGAGATTGAGGTAGAGTGCAATATTTTCTGTTTTGTTTTATTGTGTCTCCATATAGTGTAGAAAGCCCCAACGGAGGTCTGTGTGATATATTCAGTGGATATTTGCAGGAGACATGAGCCTAGGCACCTAGCCAGCATCCTGCCTATTAGCCCATCTGGCCAGGTCACAACACACACTGAACACACATCAAGCATACACGTACAAACAGTGTACTCCTGGCCTCTCAAAAACCTGCTCACCATGAGGATGGGCAGGCCAGGACGCACCAAGCCTCTGTGGCATTGATCTCTCAACCTTATAGCCCCCCCCCCCCGCACCAAACAACTCTCAGAGGCATTTGTAAATGGCAGATTGGCAGCAAAATGCCCTAAAGGTTTTTAATTAATTTAAATAAAAGCATTTCATGGATACCAAAGGCCTGTGGAAATGTCACAACATGCTATCCACATTTAGGACTGTACTAATATTTAATTGAGTGCATGTGCCATTTCAATCTACTTTTATGCTTTTAAGACGCGTGTTGCACATGCAAACTGAAACAAAGAATATACTAATAAAAAGAAGTGGTCTTAAAAGAGAGGATTCATTAAATAGTAAGTAATCTGCTGACTGCAAAAATTTATTATAGCTAAGATTTTCATGGAAGGCCTGATCTTTGGCTCTTATCTTCTGTCAGTATTCTTGCTCTCTGCCAGAAATCATGCATCACATTAGTAACCTGGGATTTGTTTATTAGTTTCAGCTGCATTGTCAAAGAAACTGACACTACAGAATATTTCCACTAGTGGCAAACTGTTGCCATCCATCTGCACCATTGCTGTGAAGGTGGTGGCAGGTCACTTAGCATTTAGCACATTGGACCAATAATCATTTAGAGCCAGCAGCAATCTATTATTGTGCCTATGAGCAAGGCACTTAACCCTAATTGTCCCATAAGTCATCTGGATAAGAATATCTGTTAAGTGACTAAAATGTAATGTAAATGTGAAAAAGTGAGGATTAGAGGATAAACTTGTCTAACAGAGAGTTGACACAGCATAGTTCTCTCAGGAAGACATACATTTATCTCTAAATACCTCAGTGGTGATGCAGATTGGTAGGATTGCTGCACTTTAGTTCCCATCTCACTATATTTTCCTTTCATTCTTTTACCTCTGTCCTTTTCACTCTTTTTGGTCTTGAATATTGCAATTTAATAGTCTGTTTAATGAGAGGTTCTTAGGGGAGTTTACTAAAGGCTAAGTAGAGATTCTGATATTGAAATGTGGAATTAATAGTGGATGCCGCTCTCTGCCAGAAATAGATTTTTCTTGGTGCGCCGATGGTAAGGTGGTTAACTGCTCCTCACATTGAGTCCAACAAGTCTTAGTTCTATTTCCTTTTGTGTGTAATAATAAAGTGACATATCACATTTGCTGCTCATAACCTAGGTCAATGGATACATAACTTTTCTCTGAATTTATTATCCAAAACTTTGCCATGCAATTGGCCTGAAAAATAATACTTTTTGTGACTGGATTGCAGTTGAAGCCCAATGTTACATTAAAATCAGTCTACCAGTTCACTCAAGTTGATACAATAGCTAAAATTGACATCTCATCTTGAATCAAGCTACATAAAACTTCTCCTTGAGATTTCTTCTGCAGTTACTGAAAACTACATACAAAATATTTATTTTACTTAGTCATATTAGAACGTCAGCTAGTGAGGTGTATTTGGACATAATACCTGGGAGTGCTAAAGTTAAGACGCAAACACAAGTATGTGTAAAGTTAGCTTATATTTTGTAAAAAATAAATGAAATCTATGTCCTTGGCTGAAAGTTCCTTAAACAGCGAGACTGTTTGCAAGTTAGCTACTGACAGTAACAATACTCTATTGTGAACATTTCTGAAACTGGCATCCTAGCTAGCTAATGTGAATCCAGTGTTCAACCCTTGACATCATCTGGGTCTCTCTTAGAGTTACAAGACTCTAAGCTAGGGTCATAGTAATTGTCCATACACACATTGGGAGTTTGCCGCCAGACGTTTTGCTGGACCAAGTGCGATATATGTTGCAATGGAGGAACTGCAACCGTTATGTCTAACATCATAAACTGCTTGAAGTACTGGACTGTGTCTTGAAACGTTACTCTCACACACAGGAAAAGCAGGTTAGAGTAAGGGCAATGAAATATTGGTCTATTGCTCTCTCCTAATGTGCTTGATAGAACTTTGTGCAGAAATGAATTAACTAACCTACATGAAAAACTTACAACAAGAATATTATGTTGATTGACAAACAAGTAGGCTAGTATGTGTATTTTTGCACCTACCGATGTTCTTTTATTAATCTTTTCATTTCTGTTTCTCTTCTGTTAATTTTTAAGTTCAACAAGTGAACATAGTTTCCTGAAATCAAAGCATTATGAAAAGAACTAGTTAAGAGTCATTATTTTTATTATAGGTACTATAGCTATCAGCTAGCCATCTACAGTAATTAATTTATAATTTAACACATTATATATACAGTGGATATGAAAAATCTACACACCCCTGTTAAAAAATGAGACAAAGATAAATCATGTCAGAATTTTTTCAACCTTTAATGTCACCTATAATGTGAACACTTCAATTGAAAAACAAACAGATATATTTGAGCGGTAAAAAAAGAGGTATAGGTCACAATCAAAGTGGAAGAAGTTCTGACATGATTTATCCTTGTCTCATCACAAAAACCTGGCATTCTAACAGGGGTGTGTAGACTTTTTATATCCACTGTACATTTTGAATTTACACAGTATTGGTAGGGCGGAACTTCCGGAATGATGTATGCAGTTTGTAATTTATGATTGCATGATTGTGATTCAATGATTCATTAACACCCCAGACAGGTGTTATAGCAGTAGTGAGATGTTTGATGCTTATAACAAATGGGTCATAGGGTTCCGGAATGTTAAATTCCCAGGCAACTAAAAGGCGTCATGTCAGCGGCAAGATGTTTGATGTTTAACAAAAAGGTGCCAGGGATCAGCAATGCTAAATTCTCTGGCATTTTATGTGTCAATAAGTGCTACAACAGATGTCCTACAACCAGTGTGTGTTAACCTTTCATATTTAATGAGTCTATTCGTGATTGGCGTGGTCTCTGTATTTAAACCACGCAGACCCCGGTGATGGTCATTCAGTGTTGCCTGAGTCAAGCCACGTACACATTACAAAGCATGGCGAATTGTGCAACGAGCAACCTATTGAGTGAAACACCATTGAAAGCTACCCACATAATCGCTGAGTCGGCAAGAGTTTACAAATGGACGGCACAGATGCGTTCAACATGCCAGCCCCATAAATAGCATCTCTTGAAAAAAATCTCAGGGTTGGGGAACATTGTCAGAGCAGAAGGAAGCAGGTGTTCTTCCAGGATAACCTTGTCTTGATTCATGCATCCTTCACAAAGACAAATCTGCTAGATTCCAACCTTACTGAAGCATTCCCAGATCATCACCGATCCTCCACCAAATTTCACAGTGGGTGTGAGACACTGTAGCTTGTAGGCTTCTTCAGGTCTCCGTCTAACCATTAGACTATCAGGTTTTGGGCAAAGCTGAAAATTTGACCTGTCATAGAAGATTACCTTATTCTATTCCTCTACGGTCTAATCTTTATAGTCTTTTGCAAACTTCAGTCTGGCTCTTCTTTGCTTCTCATTGATGAGGGGATTTTTTCTAACTTTGCATTACTTCAGCCCTGCCCCTTGGAGACTGTTTCGAACCATCCTTGCCGTTCACTTCTTTCCAGCTGCTGTTCTTTTTGTAGGTCAATTGTTGTTATCCTAGGGTTGTTGAGTGACATTTAAATGAGTTGACGGTCATCTTGGTCAGTGGACAGTCATTTTCACCCTCTGTCAGTCTGTAGATTTGTTGTCTCCATTGTCTGTTGCTTGACTGTGTTCTTATGAACCACCGTCTTTGAAATGTTCAGGATTGTAGCAACCTGACGTTCACTGTATCCCTCTGCCAGTAAAGCCAGAATTTAACCCTTCTTTTCCAAACACAAAGCTTTTTGTTTCAACTCTTATCATGCTGAATGGTTATTTCTTTATTTAAATTACCTTTTAGGTACTACTTGCACTATTTTTGACATCCAGCTGGTCCTATTGCAAGAGGATAGTGATGACCACAGCCGTGCTTTTTATACTTTGCCTTGTTAAATTAGATTTGGTTCAGGTAATCACCTAATCAGTACCTCAGTAGGTAAAATGAGGTGTGCCTGTGTTGGAATTTAACAGACACTGGAATGGAATGGGTGGCATACATGAAGAGATGCTGATTTAAGCAAATTAGGAGCGGTCTCTTAAATTTTTCCAGAGTTGTACATGTTTTGGGGTACATGCTGATTACAAGGATTTTTGTATTCTTCAGGGGCTTGTAAAATTGTCTTTTTAACAGCAATCAGGGAAATAATTTTCCAATTTTGTACATATCATATTTGCCTGGTGATTTAAACTGAAATCTTGCCCTGCACTATAATTTGCTAATGTTTGGGGTGCCAGACAAACAACATATTTTCTGGTTTCTGTTTTTTCACTCCTCCCCAGAAACTGTGCTTTTGATTTTAAAGAAATTGCAATCACTACATTGTTTATGTTGTCATTTGTGCACTTTTACATAAATGTTTGTGTTTCTGACGTTTAATTATGTTGGAAGGTAACAATGCCTGTTTCAGCAAATCAGTAACACTAGGTTCGTAGGCTGCAAAGTCAAAATGGGTTCTCTTGTCTGACAAGGCGAGGAATGCCACTATAACAAGGGGGGCTACTGCCCCTTTAGACCCCAACTGCATGTGCAAATTTTACCCATAGTCTGCCAATGTTTTCTGGCACACCGCTTCTATGTTGGTCTGTTGAACTTCCAACACTATATAGGTAGGATGCTCATTAATTTAACCCTCTCAATCAGCCTATTCAATACTCTATTGATATATTTTGAACAGTGTTTAGTAACCTTAGAATAACAATAATAATTAAAGCTGCAAGGAGCATTTAGTGGGTTACAGCATTAAGCTATTACTAGCCAGATTGTAAATTTATTTCAATAAGACACATCCAAATCATATCCATAGCTGTAAACAATATTATATGTTTATTCCTTTTCACTAGCCTCTTTAAGTGGCCAACTGGAAACATAATTCATATGTTAGGTAAAGATCGGGTGTTTTTTAATATAGAAGTAGAGTTGAAGCATTTCTGTCAAATTCAGAATTGCGAAATTAACATTACGGAAATAATGGGTCTCAACTGCAGATATGTTCTTTGGGAAGATTTTGAGCTGTTTACCTCTTCAAGATTGTAACACACACAGGGTGAGTGTCATGAGCTTGCAAATGTGAAGGCCTCAATAACATGTGGTACACCAACAATTGCTTGCACTCATTTTTGACATTTAATGATTGTCAAAATATTTACAGAGTAGAATTATGATATCATTATGCATGGAGTTTTATGCATATGTATGCAATACCACGGCCATACTCATTAGTGAGTAGCAGCCATGTTTTTTAATATACTGTAACTTTATGACCATCGTCCATAGATATGAAAGTACATAAAGATTTGTCAGTTGGTGCCATAGGAGTTTATTTAAGTGTTTTGCACAAATTCTAAATGGCCAAAAAAACTTTAAAGAAACTAATAGTTTTTTATTTGTTTTTGGATACTACGTGACATGTTTTAGGAAAACTTGTCACGGTTTCGGCAGGGGTAGAAGGCCACAGGCGCAGAGGATTACAAAATGGCAGAAAGGGTACTTTAATGAACTCACAAAGTACAAACACAAAAGTGCACAAATGGCAAGAACAGGCAACAGAACCAACACACTAATGAGAATGACCAACCAGAAACACTGACGCAAGAGGCACTTAAATTGGGACACAATGAGGGAGCAAACAAGGCACAGATGGAAACAATGAGGACAAGGACAAGGACAGGCTACTTTCAAAAGCAAAGAACAAAAACCAAACAGGCTGCATTCACAAACAAAGCCAGAACCAAACAGAACAAACAGAACCTCACAATACTACACCTGTTTTGGATACTACATGATTCCATGTGTTTTTTCATAGTTTGGATGTCTTCACTATTATCCTACAATACAAATTTGTATAAAAAACACCCTTGAATAAGTAGGTGTGTTCAAACTTCTGACGGGTACTGTATATCTTCAGCCCAATTATCATTTTTGGAAAATACAGACTCCCAGCATTTTTCCCAGGCTTACATGTTCCTTTCTATTGCTCTTTTTCCTTGCCATATACACAACCATTATCCATCTCATTGGTCCATAAATAAGCATGTGTTACAGGTATAATATATCTCCAATTAGACACAAACATACACAGACAATATTTACATGATAGAGCACAATCATTTTTACAGTAAGTTTAAAATGTGTTTACAGTGCCATAAAGAGAAAAACATAAAAATCATAGACATATAAAAATGTGAGCTGTAAGCAGCAGTGCCATCAATGAGTAGAAACAATGATCACAATACATCCTAACAATACCAACCAAAGGAAATTATGACTTTGAACAACTAAAGCAGTTAATAATGTAAACTAGCTAGAATAGGTATATCTTAATTGAGGCCATTGAAGCTGACACACACTCCCTCCGCATGACCCCTCTCAAGTTGACAGAACACATCACAACTTGGAGTCTGGGTGTTTTCTGAACAACGTACCTTGTCAATGAAAACCTCTTGTTTTAGACTGGATGTGTAATATGTTG
Source organism: Esox niger (assembly GCA_016801105.1). Classification (NCBI taxonomy): domain Eukaryota; kingdom Metazoa; phylum Chordata; class Actinopteri; order Esociformes; family Esocidae; genus Esox; species Esox niger. The sequence continues at coordinate 35,334 of JACXGJ010001601.1, read as the reverse complement.
TTTATATCTGCTTAATCTGTAGGTAGAATTACTGTCATACCTCGTTAAGTGAAGTCTGGAAGAATGGTTTAGGTGACCTGGACACATATTGTCACGTAGTCGTTATTGCGGCAAATGGTTTGAATATATGCAATTTTGTCCAAATGTTTGCTTAACCATAAAATAAAGTGAGCAGATGGCATGACATTTTAATAGCCATTTGCAATGAAGTAGGTTGATATTTGGTCAGTTGTTTGAATGAATATCATTCATTATTTGGTGGAATCTACCATTAATTGGGAAGAAAATGGTCACCAATGGATTTGTAGAAAATGTTTAAGTGAGTATGGCTTGAACACATGCTAGATGAACTCCTGATAGAGGAAGTGGGTATTGCGTTACATGATATGAACAACTGGCTCCTCAACTTACATCTTGATCAAAAGAAAGATGAGAACACGGCTTTGAAACATGTATGAGTTGCGACCGAGCAGACATCCCAGGTCTTTAACTGTCACTCAGCAGAGACCCAACAGGTCCAGAGAGGGTCATCAACTGGGCCAGAACCAAGACAGGCCTTGGGCCTCTGCGCTTTCTTTTAATTTAGGACTTTTGTCACTGACACTCGCATGTGTTTACTGAAAAATACCGCTATCCTCTCTGTGAATAGCTGGCAGGTGACAAATAGCTCTGGCTTTCCACTCCATTTGCTCGGTGGCAGCCTACACCCACCTGCCTGCCCTTCTTCCTCCTTTGATGTCCACTCCTGCCCACACCCCCTCTCCATGCTTTCTCTCCAGACACCGTTGGGGTGCTGTCTTCCCCCACCTCAGCCAGGGGCCTCCTGGGAGCTTTAATGGACTCAGCATTAATTGCCTGTTGAAGGACAGACACAGTTCCTCCCGGCATAATTGTGGACTCCCCTGAGAGTACAGCTGTCCGGTTCTGTGACTGTTGGTCCAATGCACACACAGGGTCCTTCCGGAATATTAACTCAGCATGCACTCATACACACACACACGCACGCACATAAAAGTACACTAACACACATACAGTATACTCAAAAAGGCCATGTACACACATACACTAGCACACATTGTCCATTATTGCAACACAATCATTTCCCTCTGCTCATTTGCTTTCGCAATGGATATATTAGCATTGTTCAGTATTCAAAAGAATCCATCTAACACGCACATCCAAAGGGGAGAATGTGTCTGTCCAGACATTTTGGTAAGGACTCTCTATGTCCAGACAGACTGGTCCTAATATGCTCCTCATGCTGTGTGGTTTCCTGTCCTGTCCCTCATTGGGGCTCCGCGGTGCTTTGGAGGCTTCTGCCACCAGTTAGGGTTCACATAAACACCATCTATCCCAGTAGCCTAGGTGTCACGCTAATTTAGACAGATATCCCGCGGAGCGCGGCCAGGGAGGAGAGATTTATCGAGAGCCTCTATGGATTGTTTTTTTCTATGTTTTATTCAGGGGAATTGAGTTGGATGTGAGGACAAATTCCTTTAGACCTCTGAGTCCTCCGGGGTCAGGGAATAATTATTGTCTTGTGTGTTGCTTTTCCAGTGAATAGCTAGCTCTCCCTGGAGTGCTATTATCCATACACACAGACAGTAAACGGACTGAACAGCCTAGCATACTGTAAATCGTCTGGTGCCTAGTTCACATGGATAGCTTTTTACACCACTACAGAATACCATTGGATATGTGGTCGTTTTTATCCTGCTGCCTAGTCATGTTACCCCTCGTCTATACTCAGAGGTGGAAAGACTACTGATGTATCCTACTCAAGGGAAAGTGCAGATACTTTAATTAGTATTTTAGCAATTTAGTTACTTTTAAAATAATTGGCTTGTTATTGATGGATGTAGATATTCATTGTTAGTGTGTTTTTCAATTCTTATCTCTTTGTCTTCTTCGCTGGGTATTGTTGGGAAAGTATCTGCAAGTGATACACATGTTCCTTACCAAGCAATCAACAAATGCATTTTTGTATGTTTTGATTAGTCATTCTGATTGCGCTACAGCATCTTTGGCCAAGTGAAGTGGTGCACTCTCCTTCATGCATGAGCTTTCTGAGCTTTCTGACCTGTGTTGTCATGATGACGTAGAATGAATAAAGGAACAGGGCCTAATCCAGACAGACCAAACAAGATATTTACTGCATTCATTTCTCAAGAGATACCAACTAAAATATCACCATTGACATCCATCCATTCATGGCCATTAAACTAATGATAATGAACATTTGGTTTGATAAAGTAAATCTGAGCCTTATGACTTGATCTCCTTGCATAGACCAAATGAGAGCCATGTTATTTGATTTGACTCTATTTATCCCTCATTAATTCCACATCCCCATCCCAATGTTCCCATATCTTTCCCCATGGCTTCTTCCACCCACAGCCTCGTCTCATTGCTTTCAAGCTCATCCGTTTGGGGAGAAATATTGTGACCGAGCGCTATCGCTAATGACGACTCACAGGGCTGGAGCCAATCAGATCAGTGATGTTTAATGTTTTTGAAATGCGTTTTGGTTAAGTGGACATGATAAATCATCTCCCGTACACACAAGACTAATGCTGTGGAATTGAGCCTGCAATTCAATTACCTGCCGTCTGATGGGAGAGTTAGGATGTAGGGTGTGTGTGTGTCTGTGTGTGGAGCAGTGGTGTTCGAGGACAGGGAGCAGTGTATGGATCGGTGGTGCTACATATACTAACTACGCACAGCAATGTAATCACATTAAAAAGGCATGAAGGATCTCTTGTTAGCACCAAGAAGTCTCCTTGAGTAAAAGAGTGAATAATTTCTCTAGGTCTCCAGAGTGAAGTCTTAAATTAACTGCGGTGCGCACACAGTAAAATACATGTCCACTGTAACACGTTTAATACAGAAAGAATGATTTGGAATTGACATAATATTTTGAAGATTAGAGATTTTTATTAAGTAACCTTTGTTGCCCTAACTGATCCACAGTAACGCTTTCACCTTAAACAACTTATTGTAGTGTGTTTATACATAGTACTGTATGGGTTACCCCAGGTTATCAAACCTAATACCCTGGTACCACACACGCAGACTGCAAGTCTATAATCAAGTCTGCTTAGAGTATGAGCCAGTAAGTCTTCACGATTGTTCAGCTTGTTCCTTGACTTAAGGTTTCACAGAGAATAATCAATGTTGAATATCCCTTAATAATGTTTAAATTGTCCTTTTGTGGTATTCTCAAACACCTAACCACCCGCACAAGCAGGAGATGGTGCAAAAATGTAGGTCACGTTGTACCTCTATTTCTACTGAGAAACAAACGATTATACCATCCAGGAAATCCAGTAATCTGCCATTCAAAGGATGTATGGTTTTGAATTGCGTACCTAGCAGTAGTTGTAGGGGTTTTCATAGCTGTTGTGCATCTTCTATGAACATGGATGATGCGTTTCTGTGCTTAAGGCTGAAATGCTCATAAATACATGAAAGAGCCTACAAAAAAGATAGAGAAATGAGAGTATATAATTTACTTGTCTTTGACTGCATCCTCTAATCTTCTGGAAAATCTTCCAATCAGGAAATGCCAAGCAGGGGGTTGGAGATCTGTCTTCCACTAACATTAACTGTTTTTTTACAATGGCATCCTCCCATACTGACTAAGATATCTAATGGATGGTGTCAGTAGGTGTGGAATGGGTTCTCTGGACCACACCCATAAGAAACATAATGTTACCATTCACACTCCTTGCTCCTCTCTGGAAGGGGCATCTTTTGTGCCGGCACTCACATTCTACTCCACAGGGCTCTGGAAGGAGTCATTTTGTTCAATTTGTCTAAAGACCACTGGCTTACAATTGTAAAGTTTTTTATAACCACCTGACATCTGAATGCCTTTTGTGCAGGCCTATAATCTCTCTCATGTTTTTGTCGGACCATGTAAGTGGACCTGGCCAAGAGGAGCGAATGTCTCTTACTGAGTGAGTGAGTGATTGACTGACTGACAGACAGCATATCCCTTGTTAAATAGCGAAGTGGTTAGACTATAGATTTAGCGTTTGAATCTCCTCACAGGCTAAGCGAATTATGCATTATGAATTATTCAGTATGGACGAAAACTTTGCTGGCTAAATCCTTCAGTATCTATATTATAGTAAGCCTGTTATAAGACAGTTTACGTTTATATTGCAACTGTTTCTGGTGGATTTTCAAGGTACGCTTCCGTGCATGCTTTTTGACACCGGATAGACAAACACATTTGCTGGCTACAACATACAGTATTTACATTACAGTAATCCTTAACTAAAACTGTAAACGGTTTTATAGCGACTGATTCTGGCATGGAAAAGTTCATCTTCAGTCTCGCCAGCAATTGCACAATTCTTACAAAATAGTAGGTACTAGCTACTATCTTGTAAGAAGTGGCTAATAAGCTGTTAAAACGGCCAGTGGCAAAAGCCATACATTTCATGGACACTGTGTTGGAGGAAATCTTTATGAGAATCATTAGTTTAACACAATGCTCAATGGTGTCTAGTGACTGCAAGAACATGTATTGCCATGGCATAGTGGTTAAAGTTTGAATCTTTTAAGAGCAACGAAATTTATTAATTTTATTTCGTTTACAGTTATACAGTATTGCGAATATTTCTGGTATATTCTCTCAATTCTCTATTTCTGGTCAAGTCTTTTAACTTGATGAAAAAGTCAGTTATCATCACCTTTATTGATAGTTAATATATCAATGTCATTCACAAATGAAAAAAAAGTACGTTGTAATGCCATAAAAGGGAAAGGTACGTTCTTATGCCATTAAATTTAATAGCTTTGGCAATGCCTCGATTCTTATGACTATTCCAGTAAGTTACTAGATACTGGTAAATATAACTGTCTGATACACTTTTAATTATGGCCAGTGGCAAACACCATACAGTTCGTTGAGGCTATTTTTTGTGGAGGTTAACTTAGGAAGAACCGTTAATCAGTTTAACTGTATCAGTATCATTCACGAAAGGCCAATTAGCTGTTAAAACAGCGAGTGGCATATGAGGATTTGTTCAGCATAGACACAATATGCTGTACTAACATCTGTCAAATGTACGGCTCTGTGGTGTAGTGGTTAACAACACAGCCTACCATGTGGGTGACCTGGGTTCAAATCTCTAGAGGGCTACACTTTCTATTGTGGGCTGGCTGAACTAGGCTTGTCTGGTTTCTTGTTTCAAAATAAAAGTGAGGGATGAAAAGAATGGAGGGATATAAGGGGTGAAACAGAGGCCTGTCTGGGTCTCTTGTATGTCCTTCAGGTCTCTGAAGGGATGCGGATGATTTCTGTTTGGTGTTAGGTGTCGGAAATCTGAGGAGAGAAAACAGTCTGGATTATGATTCTTAACCAGTCTCCCAGGCCTGTATCACTTTCACAGTCATTGAAGTCATTCAACAGGTCTGATTGATTAAACTCACTTGACTTGCAGGGCCAAAATTAGATTTTGATTAGATTTGGCAGAACACCAGAAATACAGAAGATTCCAGATTGACAGTTCATGTTAAGTATTATTGTTGACCCAAACTATCTTGACATTTATGGAGAATTTTACCATTGCTCGACAACATAATGTACTCATTTCCAATGTTAGCAATGATACAATTTTGTCATAAACATACAATCCCCTTAAAGCTTAAGGATGTAACTTTCCAAACTTTTCCCTGGAATCTCAGCTGTCGCTGGTGTTAGAAATCAGCCATGTCGTATAGTGGTAGTAATAATAACTTGCGTACTCGGTTGTCAAGGGAGAGAGTATTCAATGTTTATTGTAGCATATTGATAGTCTATTAGCACATGATGTTACAGGCTCAAACTCTTCCCTACTGCCTTTGTCTCTCTCTACTCTCTCAACTGTAATGTGGGGTACAAGCTGTTAAATACCTTGAGGGGTGTGTTTACCTAGCAAAGCCAAGACACTAACCCCCACACCAAATTGTCAATGTAAACATTCCTGTGGTTACCAGAGCGCAACCAACAGGGGGAATCTTAACTTTCTGTTATTCTCAATATCTAGGCACATTCACTTCTAATATTATTATTATCGTTGTTAATGCTCAGATCCTACACTGGTGTGATGTAAGTTCACTCTTAAAACCCAACACGTTATCTGCACATTAAATCATAATCTGACCAGGTGACTAGACATACGATTACTTTAATTATATACAAAAATTTATTAAACAAAATATATCTGATGTTGCATGAATACGGAAACTCGAGAATAGCTAGCTACTCGTCTAAACTTGCCCTGGTAATGTTTTCTGAATACAGTACTACAAGCTGGGCTAGTAAACAAAGCAAACAGCATGTACAGTCGGCAGCTCACCTCTTTATCCCCAGAAAGTTGGCTAGTTAACCAAATTGGCCAATTGTTTTTGCCTGGTAATTAATTATAGCCAATTACTAACAACAGTATGAGGTTATTCTAGACAGCTAACATTGTCCTTGCTGGCAAGCTGGCATTATTAGAAGGTGGTAGAAGTAGCATAACATGCAAACAATGTCTGCATGACAGATGTCCAGTCAATAACTATAGCCATGTCTGCTCTGTCTGTATAGATATCCACATTAATACCAATAGGGCAGTTACTAAAAACAGTGAGAGGTCAACTAGGTAACTAGCATTGTAGCTAACTTCACTTACTTGTTTAACTGAAGAATTGCAAAATTAGTGTTGACGTTTGATGCATTTTGCTCCATGAGTTTCATCCATCGTGGATAGGCAACTGCACCAATGTTCACTCCGGATTGCGTCTTTCTTTTGATCTAAACCCAATTTTGTTAGGTACCATTACATTCTGAACTGAAAAAAAAGATCTCACTGCTTAATCCACAAAATGAGAGTAGCCACTTGCTTATTTTGTGCAACCTCAGCTCTTTGATACGTCAAACGTATCACTTCCTGTGCGCCGGATATAATTTGCCGCCACTGCGAGTGCCGACTACTTTTCTCCTTAGGAGCAGTACACCGCATAACGAGCTTTTGCAGATGCCGGCCTGGGACCATCTGATATATTAAGAATTCATCCATGATCCAGATTAATAGAATAGGAATGTGTTAATAAAAAAACATACATACTTACGCATTTAGGACTTTCAGAATAAGCACATTTAAATAAGCAATTTGTAGTACTGGACATAACAAGCAAATGTCTAGCTTTCCTAGCAAAATGTAAATCCGTTCTTCTACGGATAAATCGTAGGCTGGACTGTATGAAACAATACTTAATTTGGAAAAACAAGTGTTGATCATGTGTTGGTTGGTGTCTGGCTGCAGTAATTGAAAGCAAGCACAATAAAAGTGGGCTCTTTGTTGATATCTTTGCACTGTGGAGATGTGTGCATGTACCCCAATGCAAGGATTCAATATAGCCCGGTACAACAAAATGATGGATAAACATCACATACCACACATAATAGACTCACTCATACTCACTGTTGCCAACATCAACATTAACAAGCATTTACCAGTCGAGACATGTTTTTCCAATGAAAATTTATTTCTAACAAGCGATTTCATGCTTTTTCAACTTTTTAGAAAATCTAGTCTTTAGTTCTGTGAAGCATGTTACAGTTTGTTCCACTAAATGTTCAGTAGCCTAAGTAACAGCAAAGTACCCGCATTTGCATTTGTTTAAGGTGTTTAAAGACTGATAAAAAAATTATTCTGCTCATGTACAATATACAGCTCTGGAAAGAATTAAGAGACTACTTTTTCTAAATCAGCATTTTGCCATGTATTGCAGCCATTCCATTCGAGTGTATGTTATATTCCAACACAGGCACAGCTCATTTTAGCTAATGAGGTACTGATTAGGTGATTACCTGAACCAAATCTAATTTAATCAGAGAAAGTATAAAAACCACTGCTGTGGTCATCGCTGTCCTCTTGTAATAGGACCAGCTGGATGGCAAAAACAGTGCAAGTAGTACCTCAAAGGTAATTTGAATAAGTAACTATTCAGCATGACAAAAGAGTTGAAAAGAAAAGCTTTGATGCAGGATAAGAAGGGTTCAATTGTGGCTTTACTGGCAGAGGGATACAGTGAGTGTCAGGTTGCATCCCTCCAGAAAATCTCACAGACAGAAGTTCATAAGAACACAGTCAAGCAACAGACAATGGAGACAACAAACCTATAGACTGACAGAGAGCGAAAACGACTGTCCACTGACCAAATGTCACTGAACAACCATAGGATGACATCATGTGACCTACAAAAAGAATGGCAAACAGCAGCTGGGGCGAAGTGCATGGCAAGGATGTTTCGAAACAGGCTTCTATGGGCAGGGCTGAAGTTGTGCAAAGCTAGAAAAAAGGCCATTATCAATGAGAAGCAAAAAAGAGCCAGGCTAAAATTTGTAAAAGACCATAAGGATTGGACCATAGAGCAATGGAGTAAGGTCATCTTCTCTGATTAGTGAAATTTTCAGCTTTTCCCAACACCTGGTCATCTACTGGTATGATGGAGGCCTGGAGAGGCCTACAAGAGAGTGTCTCACACCCACTGACATTTGGTGGAGGATTGGTGATGATCTCGGGATGCTTCAGTAAGGCTGGAATCGGGCAGATTTCTCATTGTGAAGGACGCATGAATCAAGCCAAGTAAAAGGTTATCCTGGAAGAATACCCAACTCTGAGAACATTTTTTTCCAGCAGGACAATGCTCCATGCCACACAGGCAGGTCAATCATGGCCATCCCAATCTCCAGACCTGAATCCCATTGAAAATCCCATTGAATTCGATCAAGAGGAAGATGAATGTTCACAAATCATCATACAAAGCCAAGCTACTTGAATTTTTTGACAGGAGTAGCATAAAGTCACTCAACAACAATGTGAGAGACTAGTGGAGAGCATGACAGGACGCATGAAAAGGTTTTTTTCACCAAATATTGATTTCTGAACTTTTCCTAAGTTAATACATTAGTATTTTGTTATAAAAAAAATTATATTAATCAATTGCCTTTGTAACGTCAGTTAGCCTATAGAAACAGTACGCTGTATGGCATGAAGTAACAGCCACTGTTTATTTGCACATTAAAAAACTTGATTCTTATATAACAGTTTTGGTCCAAATGTAATTAATGAAATACATTAGCCAATCAGTATTGGACTGTGTTTCTGCATGGTATCAGCAGAGGAAAGTGTTAGTTAGTGACATCTTTACCGGTGGACACTTGTTAAAAGTGAAGGGCTGGAATGATTGTCCGTCACGATCTGTACTCCATTGACATGTTAATACCACACAGCTGTAAAAATTGTGAGGTTTGTGTGTCGCAATTATGTCCCAATGTCCAGTGGTGTGATTTCCTTAAAAGTAGGGAAGTGTGGAAGAATGGCCCGTACTGGAGCTGTTGCCAGTCAGGATTCTAACTATCCTTGACTGTTGATAGTTCCTTTGCGGTTCCTCTTCATGAAAAGTTGCAACATAAACCGTCTTTGGAGTGCTGAGCAATTAAAGACTAGTTCTCGCGACTGGCCTGGAATGAGCAACATTCGTAAGAGGTGTAACGATAACTAGGGCTACAAAACAGGGGTATTTGGCGCAATGTTAGAATATCCCACTATCCATCTCCAGTCAATAATATAGCAACAAAAACAGTCAATATTTGTCAATAGTGGTTTCCTGTGCATCTTGCCGTTCTGACATTATCCCACACATGCGGGTTTGTACATCATCCTACGTAGTGTCATGCTTCTTATTAGTTACTACTGAGTGAGAATGGAAATCTCCCTGGTGCACATGCAAAACATGATTATGCACAATGGATACGCATCCAACTGGAAAAAAACTATTATGTCTTCATTGAAATGAAGAAGAAACAAAGGAGCCACAATATTCATTTAAATGATGTCAAGAGAGAGATTCCCCAGTCTATAAGTTCTACATGGCAGGTCCCCGCAATGTTGCCATTGAGAAGGAGTTTGGAATTTTATTAAAGCATGAACTGATGCTATCTTCTTTCAGCATCCTCAGTGTGTGAGAGTGTGTATGTATGTGTGAGTGTGTGTATGTATGTGTATGCGCGCCCCAGCTTGTTTGAAGTCGGGCTTGAAACCGTTAAATCACCGACTGAAGCAGGCCCCGGTTGCACTTTGGATGTCGCCATTCATCTCAGGAGCTGAATTTTTCATGTGGTAATTAAAATTTGTAGGTCAAGTCTCCCATGACACCTATTTCTGCTAATACAGGGAAAAGAGCCCGTCGCACTCGTTAACTCTGCTCTTTTGCCGAGCCGAGATTTAAAGGATGAAGGGTGACATTTTCTCCCATTTTGTAAATTAATGCGATTGATCTGCCTAACAAGAACAAAGTTAGGCTTCCAAATACCACATGATAAAGAGATTAAGCTTTTAAATGGCTTTCCAAAGGCAATCTTTATTACTAGGCCTGGAGCGAGGGCATTGAACTTTCAATTAGAATTTGTAATAGGCTATTGACTGGAATGCATAAAATGTTGCTATTGTGAAAAGGTCTTCTTTCTGGGGCCAGGGTGCATAACCTAGAAATCCCTCAGACTGAGAGTCTGAACAGGAAAAACATGCTGTTTTTACATGAAGAATATTGAGGAATGCATGTTTTCTCTCAAGCCTGTACACATTCAGGTGGTTGGTTGTAAGTGTAATTGTTTGATGATGGCATTATGACGATCCACCTTTGTAATTTATGGTAATTATGCCAATGTCTTTGGATACTTTTTTGTGGTCAACAATTTTCCCGTGTCAGCTTTAGTCTTTTCTCGTTTTTTCTTCCTTTCTAGCTTAGTTGCTCTGATGTCGTTCTAAAGCCTAGTACTTTTGTTAGTCTTCATTTTCATGTTCTTAGAAGTTAGACAACTGTTTATTTTCAGTGTGTGAGCTCCGCGTCCAAATCCAATATATAATTGCCTCCAAATCCTTATTATATGTTGTCAAAATATTTGTACTTATGTCATCCTAATTCAATCTGCTGTTCCTGGAAAGCCATGTTTGAAGATGTTTGAGTCTGGTTTTAATTTACTCTCTCACAATCCCTCTCTCTGTATTTTGCTTTCTCTCTCTTTGCCCCTCTTTACATTCACTGAAGATTTTGTGGCAAAGTTGGAGTTCACATAGTATTTACATAAGATGGTGATTTGCTTTTTTTTTCACAGTGCATCAGTAATCATCTGGGCCTAGATAAAGTTTGGGTGATATTCTTGCTTCACAGCTTTAAAGTACTGTAATGCCACAGTGGCCAGTAGCTAACTAGGATATTAAAACGTATTTTGTGACTTGGCCTATGGAGCCAACTTTTTGTTTTAGCAATATTGCCCATCTGAATCATAGAACTAAACCCCTTTAGACTGTTGAATAATGCAGTTATTCACAAGCATGTGCAGACTATTAGAGGGTTTATTTTCTGATCTGTTCTCATTATGATTTGTCCAAAGCACCAGTTGTTACCGAGCACTTCATCAAGTAACAGCCTATTAAAAATGAATTATTAACTCACAATTCTGTGTATTAATTATAAGACATTAATAACATTTCATTGCACAGACTTTATTTTCTTTCAATATAATGCAAATAATTGACCAAAAGCAAGTTGCAATTGAAATCAGGGCTAGTTGCAACTTTCATCAAGTGTATTAATTGTTTATGAGGACGAGCTGTTTTACACAGTTTATCAATCTCCAGTTGGTATCACACGCTACTGTAGATATGTAGCTGTGATTGTAGCCATCCACAAAACCAAGAATGAATTTATAGCTATGAGCTATGTATTTGCAGACTGTTTATGTCCCAGCTATGTACTCATAGTGTATATATGTTCCATTTACTGTGGAAAATATGAATGTGATCAAATGATTATAAATGTTTTAAACATTTGGCTGGGTTAAAGAAAGAATTGGGTCCCCTCATAGACCATATTATTTGTATTATTTCTGGAGTGGTGAGGTTAGTGCACTAGATCAGAAAAACACCAGGTCCCCTCATAGACCATATTATTATTGATCTTTTTAGGGGAGTTGGTGAGGTTAGTGTATCAGATCAGGAATAACTCTGAGTTCCCACACCACTCTGGGACCTGCGGGACTCTTGTCAAATCACCAGACAGTGTTAGAAATGAAAAAATATCATGACCGACCATCAGTCATCTTTGTAAAACAATGATGTCAGGTTTTGGATTCCACAGCTTTTTGGGTTGGATATGGCTGAGTGCATCTGGCACCAATTTTGACATGTGTAAAATAGAAGAAAATCTCTATAGATTTCAGCGGTTTGAAAGCTTATTACTGTTCATACTGTAGGGAAGGCTAGCTGAACAAGAAAGATCTGTTAACATTGCCTTACATTCAAAAGAGTATCATGCAAGATCACAAAACCTGATTTTTTTGTGGTTTCAGTAGACCTGCTTTTTATCTCCATCCTGCACTCTTCCCCTCTATATGTCCCTCTGTCTCTCTCTATGTCATGCTCTCTCTCTCTCTCTCTCTCTCTCTCTCTCTCTCTCTCTCTCTCTCTCTCTCTCTGTGTAACCACAGGTGATTGTAAGCCTTGCACGAATGGCATCCAGATACAATTTGTCAGGACTCTAACAGCACGTTTCATTCAAACTGTGGGGTTAACATTGTGTTTATGGTACACTACATTCAAACTCTAATTAAAACAACATTACATCTCCCATCTGCCAATCTCCAGTAATCTTCTTTAATTGCGGTAATTAAACTATATTTACATGTGCAGAATACTTGTAATTTAGCAAATTGCACTCTCCTCTCTGCACATTTAATCAGCGCAGGGAGCCGCAGTGAGTGAGTGGAGTGGAGAGGAGTGGAGTGATTTCAGTGTTTTGATTTTAGTGGTGGGTTGTGTGTTTCTGACAGGGTAAGTGGACTAGCGCCCAGGGGCCCGGTGAGGTTAGGAAAACAAGCTGGTGGAGAGGTATTGTCATTGGGCTCTGATTGCAGCTTCTATGCCAATTACGTTCATGGGCTCCTTTGTGTTGCCAGCCAGTGAGTAGAGCCGGAGTCATGTGTGTTACTAACTCGTAGTAGTGTTAGATTGATTGTGCGTGCTGGCAGAAAAGGTTCTAAATAATAGGCAGTTGAGGCACACATTTTTCGTTCACACTCAATACTTTTGCTACTTTAACAGTTCCAGCAGTATAATCAGCAAGGAAAATAAGTTCTAAGCATTCTTAGCTGATTGGTAAGTGTGGTGTATACCAAGTGTAACAAGTTAAAAGAAGGGTATTAAAACCCATATCTGAGAACAACTGCTGTTTTAATGAAACATCAGCTAGCTTGTTTAACAATGGAATAACAGCCTACTTGCCCTCAGATTAGTGGTATTTACTCGGGATTCATATGGAAGAGTGAATTTGTCACGTAGCATTCCTAAATTGCTCCATTATATTCTAATACTGCACGATGGAAAGAAAAGTTGTCTCTGAAGATATCTGAACCTGCTTTTTCACTTTTCTTTCCATGGTGGAACTGTATCTTAAGATATATAGACCTACTTAAGCCAAGTCCAGTAATGATGTCTACCGTACACTCTAGCCACTGATATTCATGTGCTCATTTCCACAGCCTCTGAGGCCATTTGGTGCAGTTGACTTTCATCCTTGCTGTTAGTGGCCTGGGCCAAGACCCGGACATGAGACACAGTCTGGCCCAAATCCTCTGTCATATTAGTCAGAGGAGGAGACATGAGTCCTTCTGGGGAGTGACTGGGTCTATCCATGTTTTGTTGTTATAGAGAAGATAGCTACCATTAGGCACGTCCCTCAGGGATAATGACAGCAGTTGGTTCTCCTATAAGGCCAGATGGACTCTGTGGGGATGGAACAGCAAGGATGTTATGCAAGACAGTTTCTGCCTGCAAAGTGAGGTGGAGATGAAGGGAGACCTGTTGTCCAGATAAGAAAATACAATGTTAAGACAATGGGAGATAATCTGCCAGTGTTAAAAAATATGAGACTTATGTAAGATAATGTCTTCTGATTGGGTGGTGTATGACTTCCTATGATTGGTTAGATTATAAAACTTCCTCTGTACTGAAATAGAACAGTATGTGATTCAAATAACAGGATGCTGTATAGCTCTGCAATAGAGACCATGAGTAATAGTAGCTTGGGGGCAGCAGCACAGTGCAAATGATGTCCGAAGACAGACCAAGCCCAAATACTAATTAGCCCAACAGTAGTTCCTGCTAATTAGGTTCCATCCAACGTTTTTATCATAGTCTCATCATGGGATGGGAAACCAATCTAATGCCTGAGATACAATGTCCTTGGCATCTATTTCATGCTCAGGTTCCGAGGGATTTCAGACATTTTATATTTTTTATATTTTGAGTTGCAAATTCTTTGCTCTTTCCAATGCTTTTGTAGTACAGAAATGTGCATGGAGAAAACATTTAATATCTGAAGGTAATTCTGTGTTGTTATACTGCTGCCTGTGTTGTTATTGCTATGAAGGTCAGTTTGGCTTTGGTAGTTTGAAGTAACACAGAAATGCAATACTTTTTTTACTAGTTTTGATCTAAGGCAAGGTTAGCTATGTGTGTTTGGTCCAAAATATATGAAGTCCACATATCATGGAAGGCCTGCCAGGCAACATATTCTTTAGGTGTGTTCACATTACACCTAAGGGAGATTTTAGTCCAGGGCTTAGCATGTGTTCACACTTGCACATTTCAAAGTGGGCTAGCACCAACCTTGGCCCTGCTTCGAAGCAGCGTTAGCGTCTACTTATCAGGACTGGCCCTAGAAACACAGTGACAAAATGACCTGTGTGAAATGGGGTCAAGAACAATTTTACATACGCTCATGAAGCGCGCCTCTACCAAAAGCTGCACTCTATTTTTGTTCCAGACCTTTCACTCAGCAAAATACTGGCTTAATCTGAGCGAAGTAGCTAGGAAATCTAGGAAACGTGTCAAAAGACAGAAGGTTGTTCTAGTCTTTCTCCACCTCATGTTCATATATTCACGTTGTTGTTTTTGTTTGTTATAACTACGTTGTCAAAGCAAATCCAGACTTCTTGATCAATGTGAGAAAGTGGTTCATTGAATCATTGGGAGCGTAACATTGGTTTCATGTTAGTGATGTTCATGTAACATTATTCCCAGGGCTTAGAAATACAAGTGAGAATTCTTAGGGTTAAACCTTAGCCCAGAGTGTGACCACAGGCTATGCTAGCCATGGGCTAAGAACAATGCACTGTGAAGAGGCCTCATATGTGTTTTTACCATTGTTATCCTGGCTATACGCACTCCTGCTGTGTCCCTGTAATCTTTTTGAAGCAAAAAGTGTGTCAGTGCATCAGGATTTGATAGATATCCCTTTATGGCAATGGGTCTCAATTTTGTTCTTCAAGCCTATAGAAGCAGGGGGGAATAAATAGCCCTATGGTTGAAAAGACAGGGTATTGCAATCTGACTATTGTGTGAGCCTGTAATTTTATTCCTTTGACTTCCTTCCTTAAAGGAAGCTTGTTTACACCGACTGATCAAAACCAATGTTAATGGCCCTGTGTGTGCTACAAAAAAGACGACCAAAGGAGAACAAAGCAAAAATGATTGGCAGAGAATTGCACTGATGCACTGTTGTTGTAAGTGTGCAGGAAGATGATTGATACTCTTGTCTTGTCTTATCAGGCTCTAGAGAGAGGTAGGCTTTACTAATGTTGCATTCGCTGCCAATCAACCCTTTGTCTGGTTGTCTCCCAATGATTTCTCTGCCAACCAAGCTAGAACCATCCAGTCTGCTACATCTGCCTTAGATGCAAACGAAATTGAATGTTTTCTCCTGCTAGATTTGATCAACCGAAAAAGAAATCTAAGACGGATTCAGTCTACTCTCAGCTGTCATATAAGTGGGATGTTCACAGGATATGAACTTTTGATTGGATTTTCTCCCTTGTGGTTTTTAGTCCCTGCTATCGGCTCCCTGCTATCGGCTCCCTGCTATCGGCTCCCTGCTATCGGTGTCTTTATTGATACCGAATCCCCCACTGATCCCTTGAAATCTTAAATGTGTATCCACTCTCCACAAATGTCCTTGTGCCTAATCTCTTGGCTGGAGATGAGAGGAGATTCAAGCCGCCCCACTGCCCCAACCTCAGACTCAGATCATGGCTCTGAGTGCTACTTTCCCCGTAAAGTGCTGAGGAAAGTGCCTCCCTGGCTCGCCCCTGTGAGCACCAGACAGCTAGCCCTCTGATCTAAAGTAGAACCATGTTTATCCCACAGCTCACCGCAGTTGTGACTCCAAGGACGACTGGTGACTTGCATCATTTAGGAAGACTGAAGTCTTGTGGTATGGGCACGGACCCCACCGATGCCAACACTTCTGATTATTTATGAGGTGTCTTGTATATATATATTTTTTTACCAAAAACATGAATGAAATGTGTTTACTGTACATTTTAGGGAATATGCTGTGTCTAGGGAGAAGCAATGTGCAAGACCAGCTAAGAACAGCTAACATAGACAATAAGTGATATAGTTACAAGGATGCTGTCAATGAGACCAATGAGACCAGTGTTTAGACAGGGGTCACACCATAGGCCAAAAGGTGAAATGGGCATTGACAGGTTCATCTAAGGAGTAGGAGTGTAAGACAGGCTCATTACAGGTGGATGTTGCTGAAGAAAAGCTAAAATGTTTGTTTTCAACATTGTGTAGTGTATGTGCACATATTATTCAAGCCATATAAAATATAGGCCTTCTCATAGTTTAGCTTTTTGGACATTCATTGGCACTGACAGGAAAATATAATAAATACATTGTACTTAAATTACAGAGCACTAAATATTATGTTGCCATTATCTTCGTCCTCAGCGTTTCCTTATTCTGTCCTCTCAGAAAGTGACCTTCCCTATCCGATATCTTTTACAGCCTACTGACAGCAGTAATTACACGGTCTTTCATTGTTGTTAATTAACACTGCTCAACAGTGTATAAAGTTAGCTATTTAGGTAACTTAGCCAGCTAAGAATATTTTTTACTTTTGAACATGTATTTACCTGAATTGGTTTTTGAATAAATGGTTGAATTCATTGTGCTTCTTAAATGTCACAGTTTTGATCCTTAACTGTATCTTGATTGTGATGTGGTTCTATGTATTGGTGTGAGAATCACCAACTGCCATAGTATTCTGTTAAAGATTTATTTGGGTATTTTTGCCCACCTGGGAAAGTGGTGCTATTCTATAAAAAACGGTCCCTAAACATTGTGTGCTCTCATGAACCTACCGATATAAGCCCGGTTTCATCAACAGTCTTTGCTTGCAAATTTCCTATTTCTTTGCAAAATGTATGATAATGATCAAACTTATTTGCCAAAGTCCTGGAATGCAATATTAGAGCAATGAAACTTAGGGGAGACTGTAAATATCTTCCAGCTATTACATGGTTTTGGCCAGAGGGTGCCGTTGAAACTAGTTCTTCGTTCCAAAGCAGTCCATTTTAATCAGGTATTTGGTGACGACCTCTGCGGATCCAACATTGTGTGACAATGATTATCAGATAATGAGAGAACTGGAGGGACTGGATCAGGCTAAATTAGGTACATACACAGTTCTTGAACACACCAGATAGTATCATACGTCTGGTATTTATTTAAACATTTCTGCTCCCTCCATTTTTTCTTAATTTTTTCTTCTCTTTTCTTATTTATTTTTCTTTCCTAAGGCTGGATGGATGGTCTTCTGAAATGAAGCGTTTGACATGAACCTTTGCCATATGCCTGTAGTTCTGCCAAAAATATTTAGAGCAGCTCTTTTCCTTAGCCAAGTATTCAGCCATCTGCTCAAGTCTTTAACCAGCGGTGTCCTGGGACTTCGTCAAGCCCTAACTGTGAAGTCAAATGGCTTCTAGCATCTTTCAAGTCAAAGCAATTGCACTGAGCTGATTTACTAGACTGGCAGTATCAATCACATACTGTATATACTTTATGATCCTCCAGATCATTTCCATAGTTGCAATATTTGTCCTGTGATTTGGGCCAAGTCTTTTCTCATTATTATTGTCATGTGTCATTGAGTAGATGGCTCATTTTAATATTTAACAAAGAAAAAAAGAACAGTTGATGAAATATTTAATATGCTTACCCAGAGGGTAATTTATGTTTGTCAATTGTGAGCTGTTTGTGTGTATGCTTATGTGCACGTAGGATTGTATGGATGGAAGTAAAAAGGGCCTCTTTATGGTACATATTCTCTCTAGTTTATATGGGCCACACAGCCCACTAGCAGAGTGAATCTGAGGTGCTCTGCTTTTATAACCCTAACCTATGGTCTGAGCATGCGCCTCCTGCACCAGCTAGCGCAGGAGAAGAGATGGCTTTTGTATGGAGAGGGGGGAATCATTATGCACTACGTGGGACCCCATTATTAGCCCCATTACACACAATGACAGCCAGGCATTCATTCTCCTCTACCTGCTTTTTAAAACCACTAATAAATAATGAGAAGCTGAAGCTACAGCTAGGAGCGTTGGAGGAAGAGGAAAAAGGTCATTACAGGCTTGGCCGCCATTTGTCAAAATTATTTTATAATCTCGGGTCGCAAGGAGAATTTTTGCTTAGTTAATTGTAGATGGGACCATTGAACATAAATTCCCATTAGGAATCAATTTGTTACCCTCCGAAGCCAGTTAGCCCCCCCCCCCCCCCTGGCTGGTTGGCTGACTTTCCTGGGCTTGTTTTGACCAGCATGTCTGCTGGAGTTACATAGTAGTTTATGTCACAGTTTATTGTGTCCGATAAGCTCCACATATAATGCGCTATTGTTACTTGGTCATGCGTAGATAGTATGACAATGAAGGGAACAGTGGCTGCATGCTTGCTGTCCAGTAAGAACATAGTTAATTTAGCAGAATCATTTGTACCGTAATGTATGAATTCTACTTATCACTTATTCAAATAGCTTCATTAGTAAAAGTACAATCAAATATTAACATTGACTTTTTAAAACCATAAAAACATGCTTATGCTCTCATCAACTTTGTATTGTATAGGCATAGTAACATATGAAATTAGAGGTGCTTTTAATCAATATGCTATACTATATATCAAGATAAAGGGAAATAAATATATTTCCATACACATTTCTGTTGATTTTTAGAGTATGGAGGAAATGTATCTAACCCTCTCAAGGCCATTTTGTCAATATCATCCCCCGAATATGGCAATTTGACATGTTTGATTCCCAGATGGAAGCCGGTTTGTTCTTAGCCTGGGAGAAATGCACAGCAAGGGAACTCTTGATATCATTGTTTCTTATGCAGCTTCTGTGATTCGTGATCCTCGTTTAAAACACTCTGCACGTTTTTCCCACAAGGGCACTTGATAGATAACATAAGTGGTGTTGCAGGATATTTTGCCTTTGATTTATATCTCTTTGCCAGACTCCGGAGATGGAAAAACTGTCATTTCTGAGTGAAGCTATCCTGTGTTCAACGTCCACAGATGATTCCCATTGGGAATGTTACTATTGACATTCCTTTTTATTTTAAAATGTGAACAGCAGAATAAAATGAGCTTTAGAACTACATTTTTTGCCTTGGGAAAAGTGGAGAATTGCACTAGAATTGCAAAATTTTCTCTTAGCCATGGACAACATCTGTTGAATGTAGATCAATTTGTCTCGACACCACTGTATTGTGTTCTAATATAGAGTATAGTGTCTGTACATAGACCTATACATTCCTAAAAATGTAAAGTACAAGAAATGTGTGAAAAATTGTAGAAATTGTTTTCCTTTGACATTTTCTAGTGCGTCATCCCCCATTTACTTACCTTTTTGCTTGAAATACAACTCTTACTACAAATGTTAGTACGCATAGTCCAAAGTGGAGGACAGCACAATCTCATGGCGCGTTTTTGTTCGTTTATATAAACTTGCACATTTACGTGTTGGGGTATATTTTCTACCAGTGCAACATTTTATAAATGGCTAAAGATGAAGGTCTTAAACTGGCCCTGTTGTGTTTTCCCCATGGAGGGATAATGGAAGAGGCTGTAGTAGCGACACTGCCTCGTTCCACGTATTCGGACAAGTGATACCAATACCTCGGCCTATGGGCTGATATATGACACTAATACACAAGCTGCCTGACTCAGCCTGTGCTGGGGCACTAAACAGAGGGGAAAAAGAAAAGAGTGATTGTTCAGGGTTGAGACGGCATGGCATGGCTGGAGGATCTATGACTCACAGGTACCGCGTTGTCTGGCCCCCACAGACAACTCTAATTGCTTTACATCTGTACAAAGGTTTCTTGTAATCGGGCCTTCTGCCTCCATTTGTCTTGCTTTCAGTCTCCTAGTGAACAGCCTTAATTGGTCTTAGTGGGGCTTTTTCTCTCCAGTTAGCTTCTGGGCCTGAGCTAGGAGAAGCCTGCATCTCCTCTGGGGACTGGGGACGGGGGGGTGCTTGGAGAGGAATGGAAGTCAATACTTTCTTTTACCTTTAACACTTTAATTAATGTTCTCCTCTGACAGGGAGGAGGAAGGAGGGGGAAGATTTCTTCCCATAGCTTAATATGCGGAAGGGTGGAAGAGAGCTCCTGGGATACCGAGTGTAAAATCCAGACATTAGAGTGCTGCATGTGTGAAACCTCCTATGCTGCGATCTCTAGCAGCCAGTTGCTAAGACAACCATGTTCTTCTCAATTGTTTCCAGTTAGAATGTACAAGTCCGGGAACGTCTGTCTGTGTCGGTCTGTGAGTGGGTGTGTGTGGTGGTGTTTTGAATTTTTTTGGGGAAAAAATATTTTTCGCGATATGTGAGTGAAAAGGAGAAATACGATTAACAGCTCATATATATCCTACTTAATTAATTATCAGCAGAATATAGTCGAGGATATTTGTGGTGGATGATTACTGGCTTATTTGTACATCTGTTTTGTATTGGTGTTTTGGGCTTGGCAGTAGCAGTGTCTGTGCAAACAGAAGATGATACAGTATGAGCCCATCATTTTGGGTTGACATGTTTGCAGACCATCTTTGTTTGCTCTGCAATAGTATGTTTTTGTCAACACGTTAGAGAATGACAGAGCATGTTGGCATATTACACAATGATACAATATGTCCACGCATTAGCTAATACTACATTGTATGATTTACCTTTTGGTTTTGTAGCTGATTTTCTTGTGATTGCATACATTATAGTAATGTTTTTTTATGTTTTAACAGGAGGGAAGGGATGTGAATAATGAGCAGATTGGATGCTGGGGGTGATTAGGTGTCAATGATGTTAAAGCGAGGACATGGCAGTTTTCACCGTTACTCTTACGATAGATGCCATGTGATTTTAAGGCCCACAGTCATTCAGGACAACTGTGTAACCACCCATCCCAAAACACCCATTTTCACGGGGCAATATCCAGTTCACTGCCCTGGGACACTGCCCTGGGACACTGCCCTGGGACACTGCCCTGGGACACTGCCCTGGGACACTGCCCTGGGACACTGCCCTGGGACACTGCACTGGGACACTAGACATAAGACAGCAATACAGTATCTGTAATTATCCATTACAAATTCAAACCATGGTTTGGAAAATGCTTATGCCAGTTGATATCGGTTGTTCCAGAAAGGTATTCCATATTTCTACTATGGAAGGTAGCAGTTGTCAGTTGCTAAGAGCCACCTGTTGTTCTCGGGTCTGTCTTTCTGTCATGCAAACAAAGGAACTGGTATTGTTTACTTCAGTTGGAGTGCAGCTGTGGTTCCTGGGTTGTAGCCTAGTCTAGTGACCTTATCCTCTGCCTCTTTATCTCCCTGCCCTGCTTACACTTGTCTTTGCACAGCGATTACATCTTGAGTACACTGCTCAATGAGCCACACTCCACATCTCTCATCTCAAATAGAACAGTCATTTCCTGTTGTTGGATGAACCCCCAACCCTCTTTGAGGAGAATTTCCCTTCTTTCAACTTGATGTCCGATGGTTTTTCACACTGAACGCAGTCTATTGGCTTCGAGAAACTGTAATCCATGCTTACATTTTCTTGAAATAGCGGTTACCATCACTAGCAACAAATATTTTGAAAATATTTTGTAGTGTGACCGTGGTTTTTGATAATTTTTTTATGGCTAAATCACCTCACACCTCAAACTGAATGTAGGTATAGTTGATTTCAGAAAATTCAAAGATAATTTTGTTTTACTTGCACATATGCCCTTATTCCTAGTCACGTAGTTGCTCTGACAGCCCGGCGTCTAACACTGGGAATTCTACAGAGCTACTGCACAAGCCGGTCAAATGTTCTGCTTTTCCAGCCCATGTGTGTTCACATCACCTCAAAAAATATGGTATGAAAACACACTGCAAGTCTTAGGCACTTGTGACCCATGGACAGCATCTGCTGCGTTATTTACAGCGACATCCCTACCGGAGCTGACCTTTGGGGAATGTGTACATACTGTATATACCTGGTGGAGAATCCATCTCCTTACACTACTAACGAAATGAAAGCGTACAAAAGTTCAGTGGGTCTATCATGCAATTGTTTGGGATATGAAGGAGAAGATGTTTTTCATTTTCATTGGGAAGTTTAGTGCTAATTGCAAATTACCGTTGAATTTGGTTAGCTTCTCTAACGTTAGCTAGGTCATTGGAGTTGGTTGCAGCGGTGCAGATGAAAACAGATCATGTTATTCATTACAATGAATACATGTAGTTATGATTGCCAATACAATATATATGCAGCTGGCGCATCCAACAGAACAATAACTATCTGGCATGATGAAGTATATCTAGTGAAATCGTTGGCGTTGTCGATGGAGGGCAATGGGAGAGGAGTTTGTTTTGCTCGCCAAGTGGGCGTTCCCATATGCTGTGAAATCACGTGAAAACTATCAGTTACATGCATATATTTCTGCTAGTAGCAGTAGCAGTGCCTTAAATTAGCCAACGTTTGTAATCGCTGTTAGAGGAAAACTAATAACGGACCATAAACTTCGTTCTCAGTAAGAAACTATGTAAATATCAAGTTGTTAACAGTAAAATGCAGTTTTAAACAGTAACATACAGTTCCTTTCTACGTGTCATCAAGGTGGAGGAGTCTACCGGGCTAGCACCAGAGCTAGTTAACCTCTATGTTTTTACACAGTGAATCAGCTGCTCCTGCAAGCTGTGTCTGCTTAGGAGTCTGCTTATAAACGCCTGCAGTGTGTTTGTCAGACTGACTGACACTGACTGAGCCAGGGAGCAAGCCAATCAGGGACTCAGTCAGGATGTGTTCTGGCGGCCAATCAGGGACTCCGGTCTACGGAGCTTTGTCAGTCTGGGAGATCTGTGTCTGTGAAAATGTGTCCGTAAAGGTCTGTCTTTTGAGATGTGCCTATTGGAGGCCTGTGATGTGGAGGGCTGTGCTCCCTCCCTGTGTTCCCCGTCTGCTGACTGACTGATGGAGCTGTGCTGCCAGGGCTTAAATAGCAGCTCTAAGCGTCCAGCTGCTCCCTGCCACGCTCCACTTCTCCCCAGATGGCTCTGAGACGTTCCAGCAGCCCTCCGGAGAGCCCGGCCGCTCATGAGGAAAGTGTTATGGAGTGGCTCTCAGAAGCACCAGGGAGGACCCCCCTCCCCCCCGCCCTTCCTTCTTCCGCTCCATCCCCCGAGCCCTGCGTTCAATCCAGAGAAGGGCCGCCCGGCCCGGCCGCCTGCCTGCCTGGGCTGCCTCACCGGCCAACTCTCCCGACAGGGGACGGCAGATGGCGGTGGCTGCAGCGCGGGCCAGCAGCCTGAGGCAATACACCCTGGAGGGGGCCTGGAGAGACGAGAGACAGCACATGCCTGCCTGGCCTGGGACGCCACAGATAGCTCCCTGGAGGAGCCCCCGCTCACATTGGCTTGAAACAGACTGATCTGCTCACATTGGCCCTAAGCAGATGACCAACGGAGACCAGCCAACCATTATACCAGTCCTCCTCAAAGAGGGCATAGCGATGTGTTTTTGATATGTTTTCCCTTCACTTGGACATCTTGGATAACTGTGCTATTTTGGAATGTTAAAAGTGAATGCCAACGCTTGAGTTCTTGTGCTGGGAGATGAAAGTGTATTCAAAGTCATTGAGACTACGTAGAAACCAGTTGGTGTTAATGTGTTCTATCTGCCGGCTGTGGTGTAGTGCCTCAGGGCATTAGTCCCTGACCTTGTGCTATGTGTTAAAGTGATGGATGAGGTACTCCTGAGCAATCAACTTTACACCGCAGGACTTTGACAGGGCTTTTACTTTCTGCTTTGGCAGTACTCAGACATTTACAGTAGCTTCATAAACACACGTATGCGTACGGATACACCGACATGCTCCCACTGCATGAACATTCACCCGGATATTGAAACAGTCAATATTTGACATTAGGCCGTGGTTAGATTAGATAAAAGATTACGATCACATGCGTTACATCTGACCGGATGCCCGTTTTCCCCTCAGCTCGTCTCATCCTGACCTTCTCATATCCTTTATCCCTCTCCCTCTCTCTCTCCTTCCTCTAACACTTTGTATCCTCTCTCTCTCTCTCTCTCACGGATTCGGTGTCAGTATCTGCCATTGTTCTAGTGCCTTTCCATGGATGTGTGTGTCTGAGGGATGGATGGGGCCTCCCGTTGCTCTGTGCAGGTGGGGTGCCATTGCTCCACTGGCCCCCTCTGTTATCCTTGCTCTGACAGGAAACATACATCATACGGGGCCCCTAATGCCCAACACATTCCTCCACAACCTGATCAAAGCAGTGCTGCCCAGACAACAAAGTGGCCTTTAATGGCATGTTTTGACCGTATAATTGGGGTGTAATCATGGCTGACTAAACACTCCAGTTTTGTTTTTCTCTATCTATTTCTCTGTGTCCCTTTCTTTTCTCTCTCTCTCTCTCTCTCTGTCTTTCCCTCCTTGTGTATGTATATGCCTCGTGTTGTAGCTCTGCTTTCTAACCCTTTCTCTTCTCTTTGCCTCACTGGGAGAGGACAGACTGGACTAGGTTTGGTTGTCTTAAAGTCTGCAGCAGGATATCTGTGTGCTGAGTCGGCTGGAAAGCCCATAACCAAGCTAAAGGGGAGGTCCATTTTTACTGGAGCACACAGACTAACAAACACACATGGGGCAGCGTTAGCCAGTGGCCTAGAATAACACCATAGAGCCACATGAGGGAGAAACATAATCTGCTGTGCTGACTGACGCTCTGCTACTGACAGGACCACTTCTGCCCCCCAGACGCTAGGCTCTGACAGATTTACCCCACTCTCTGTTGTTTCTGACAACACACTGTAAAAAGAGGGAGTTTAGTAGCGTTCCTAGTCCTTTGTGACCTGACACAGCTTTAAGAGCTGGACTAGTAAATCAAGTAACTCCACTGAGAGACATTGGACTAACAGAACTAAGCAGTGAACCACATCGAACAACTGGACTGGGAAAGGAAAAAAATTCCAGAAAATGTCCATTTTGGCGCACTTGATTTACAAAAGTGTAACTATACATGTTGTCTTAACACTAAGGAAGATCTACACTTCATATCTAAACATTTCTCTAAAGATCTTCTTAAAAAGTGAAAGAACGGTCCGATATATACGGCATCTGTCTAACTAATTTGTATTTTATACCTATCAATGTTATTGTTGACAGGTAGAAATTACCATTAATTCAAAATGCTTAACACTGTTAATTTATATAAAGTGTGCAAATAATTTTAAATGCTTAACACTGTTCATTAATGTGGAATTAATTTAAAATTCTTAACTGTTCATTAAGGTGGAATGTGGAATTAATTTCAAATGCTTAACACTGTTCAGTAATATGGAATGCGGAATTAATTTCAAATGCTTTAACACTGTTAGTTTTTGGTCTCCATTAACACTAATGCCATGTTTTCACTGGTGCCAAACATTGGTGTTTTGCCCTGAAGTCCAGACTTTTCCACTGACACGGGCCTGGGCCTATCGGACCCTAGACCATGGCCGAGTGGCCCGGCTCTCATTTGGTGCCAGGCCCTGGACTTTAGGTCTTAGGGCAAGGTTTGTGGATTTACACGTGACGTGGTGTAAAAACGACACATGTTGTGCTATTCGAATGGTGATGTGTAGCTTAATATTTGCTTAGTCTTTAGGCTTCATGTAATGGTTTTCATCCGATCTAACAAACAGATCCCGGATAAAATAAAGAAAATTAAGCAACAGTACAGGGAAGCAAAGACTCAGAACGGAATGTGTGGTACGATGCCACTGACTCAATAGAAAAACGGAGTGCTGAGACCGAGACGTTGCCTGCAGACCCTTTTACAACATAATATTACCTCAGAATAATGGAGAACAAACTGAGCATGGTGTTATTGTTTTTTTTATTTTTCTACCAGAAAAATATGGCCTATAATTTTTCATTGACTCCTCCCTCGCCACCTGAGCCCCTCCTTAAGTCCTTGGTACCAAATGTATAGTGGAAACAGGAAAGTCTGGAGCCGACATTAGCATAAATCACTGGTGTGACCATGGTGCCGGGGTAAAGCACCAGAGGAAACACGGCATAGGTCTTGTGGTTGACTTGTACTGGAGCTGGCCAGAGATTGATTTTATATTTGAATATAGTAATACGGAGAGTAGGCATTTATGACTTGAATCAGGTTTACTCGCCACTTGTCTGTGAATCAAAACATGTGCCGTTGTTCAAAATTGGAATATCTCTCCTAGCCTCCCCATTCCCAAATCCCTCAGCAAATGGGAAGACCAGCGGTGTCTTTCCTCTGACCCTCTTCTTCAACTGTTCCGGAGACAGCTCCTGATCAAGTCAAGCACTGACTATGGAGAGTTCTGAGGCTCGAAAAATAAAAATTAATAATTAATTGCACATGTTAACTTTGACAGCTATAATAAATAGATAGATAGATAGATAGATAGGTAATAAATAATGAATGTTTTATCAAGAAATGGGCTTACATTAATAGTAATATTTATATAGAAAGTTTTAGTTTATGTTGTGCAGACTGCTGTGGAAGTGTAATATTAAAAACACTTAATAGACAAAAGTCTATTGTAGAGTTTAGTTTTCAGTAGACTGAGCCAGGTTTTTCATAAACTTTTTCCCTGTGCTTTGGGCCTTTCACATTTCTTTTGATCATGACAAACTCTCCAGTCCCTGCTTGTGACAGGCTTACCCATAACATGACACTGCCACCAGAACGCTTGAGAGTGGAGAATATTTATGAATAGTTTTATTTCTGTCTTGTAGTGAATTTCACCCAAGCCACTAGTGTTTAAAGTTAATGTCTTTACCATGTTGTCCTGCAGTATAACTTGACAGCTTGTTGCAGCCTTTTCCATCATTTCACTTTCTCCTACTGTCCACTAATGTCTATTACATGCAATGCTGCTGATCACTGTACTAGCCAAGGTTGTGCAAAGTTGGAATATTATATAAAGTAATA
This sequence comes from Esox niger, assembly GCA_016801105.1. Classification (NCBI taxonomy): domain Eukaryota; kingdom Metazoa; phylum Chordata; class Actinopteri; order Esociformes; family Esocidae; genus Esox; species Esox niger. The sequence continues at coordinate 7,921 of JACXGJ010001601.1, read as the reverse complement.
TAAAAATGATGGTATGAAGCCATAATCAATCATTAGATTCCTGTTAAATAGTCCCTAATAATGTTTTTATATACTACTAAAATATTTCACATTGCAAAGGTGGAATAGGCTGTAAAAGGTCCATAAGAAACAACTCTGAATGTAATTTCAAGGCAGTACAATGTGCAAAGAGCGTGGATGTAGTCTTTCGCTATGCTAGTGTACGGTCCTGTAGAATGGGTCGGTACAAGTTCACTAGTCATCATTTGTGTAGCTATTTCTTTCACAGAACTGATGTTGACCTCCAACTGTGACGATCAATATGAAAACAAGGGCCTGGGGGGGTGTTGGGGGGGTCAAACTGTGAGTTCTCCAGCTGCAGAAAACGTCTGAATTCACAAAGAAAGACCTACAGGAAAACTGTTTTTAGGTTCAAAGTTAATGTGAAAGAAAATACAATGCAGTAATTAGATGAAGAAAGAAAAGTAGGTTTAATATCCCCCCAGAGATGATCTAATGGAACTGCAGGCCTAATGTGAATGGATTTGTGGAAAAATAGTCCTTTGAATCTGATCTTTGAAGAACTCCACTCCCCCTAATTTGACTTATCTTGGGCCAGCTCTGTGTTCCCTTCAGGTGTTCAACTCCATTTGAGTTCTAATTGACCAAATCTTCCATCTGTTGTCCGGTGGTGGCCTAATGTGATCGGTTCGGTTTAACGTACTCCAGCTTCTCCAGCTTCTTATCATTGGTTTATTGAAGTCAGCCCAATCCAGACCAACATGGAAATTATATTAGGGCTACCCTTCCCAAATACTCCTATGTTTACTTTTATCTGTTTCTTGCTTTTCTCTGACCTTCCACCTTCTTCACTAGACTGTTGGATTTGTCTTTTTCTTTACAGGGACAGCATTGTTTGTCAGGGAGCTGTTTTTCCCATTACCTAATAAAAAGTAGCATGCTCTCTCACCCTTCTGAATTGGAATTTCAAGCCAACAGTCTTCTCTCTCCCCCCTTTAACCCTCCACAGGTGGGTCTGGGGAGAGGAAGAGCTGTTTGATGGACAGAGGGGCCTGTGTGGCCGCTGGTTGATGTGGGAGTTTGGATGTCAGATGGTTGGGACGCGGCCCGTTGCCCTCTCCCCTCCTGCTGCCTGCTACCATGCTCCTCCACTTAGCATTCTAATTAATCCCATCCAGAGGGTGGTGTCCCTCACCCAGACCAGGCCGGTTCTATTCTGCCCCCCCTCCATCTCTCCCTCCACTGGGAACAATCCCACTGGGCTCATCCTGGTTTAATTGAGCACGTTTTTCAGGAGCACATGTCGTCCCAGGCTCCCCGGGATTACGTTAGAGCCCTGTAATTCACCCGACTTGTCTGCCTGCCACAGCACCGGGAGAGAGAAGAGGATAAGACGGTCGGGGAGATGGAGGAACATATAAATAAACCAAACAAACAACCAAATAAGCAGACACAAAAAGCCAGACAGAGTGTTTATGAGCCCCCCTGGGACAAAGAGGAGGTGAAGTCAGTGGATAATTAGCGCAGGAAGGAGAGCTGGAGTTGGGTGCGTTTGATCTCTCTGATGGAAGAGCAAATGTAATTTAGCACGCTGCAAGTAATTTGTTTTAACAGTTAGCATGAGTTCCTTTTAATTTCATTTTGCCTTGCGTCAGTCTTTCAAATTAAATATTTTTATTTTGTACAAAGTGGATCTTTTGCAAGCCTGCCGGCTCAAAGTCTAGCGCAGCAGCTCGACAACAACTAATGTTTATTCATCTTTGCTTGTTTGCATGTGGCGTCGACACAGTCTTGACGGAGGAACTCGGCTGTGGCTATCATTCGACTTCATCCCACATAATAAGACTACTATGAAGTGCAGTATGACAGCTACTTAATCGCAATATTAGAATAGCAAATCAGTTTTTGTCACTGGAAGTCAGATTGTTTCCAAGATACGATGATGTGGCTGCATTTGTTTGTTTGCGCTTACAATATGTAATACAGAAATCAGTCTCTTTCAAAGGGAGTTCTACTGACAAACCTAAAGTTTTGTTGAAAAAATTGAAGTCCTCTGTGTGTCACAGTATTCTGCTGGTGTCTACTGTATTTTATTGGGATTTAGGAGTATTTACCCACTGTATCATAAGGGATCTTTTCTCAACATACTCTCATTAATATTATCACTCTAAACGGCCTGTTCCTAGTCATCTCACTAAGAAGGAGGCTGCACACTCACCACTCGGCGCTTCCCACTTAAGTTTATCATGACCTGCCAGGGTGCTATCAGCTAATTGCTGCCGTGCTGCCACCCGTGAAAGCAAGACCTAGGAAAGCATCCTCCTGTATTGAGGCTTGGAGCAACCAAGGCAACTGGGCTGCTGTGTGGGGAGGAGACGAGACAGAACGGAGGTCTTATCAGGAGAGGGCTAGCATAGCTCAGCAGCTGCTACTCTGAGCCATCTTATCAGGTGTGGTCACAGGCGGAGGCGGAGCTTTCGATGCCATTGGCCAAGCTGTGGGAGGACAGTTTAAGATGGGAATAATGGGGTTGATTGTAGGATGACTGTCCATGTCAGATCATATGCAGATGAGCTGGCTACACAGAACTGGCTCATTTTCACCTGGCCTTTTAGTTTTACTGAGGGGTGTGCCACATTCCTCACCCTCTTATTCAGCCTCTAACAGGAGGACTTTCTACAATGCTATAGATTGTTTGTGTGTATTTTCAGATTTTATAATGCCTTTGATGTTTGTAAATTACACGTTGACTTGATTTTCCACTGCAGAAAATGTAATTATAATTCACATTTCTCATTGTACAGGATTATTTTTTTCTCTTGCCTGGCCTAGATCCTACATATGTAGCTTATTATAATTGTACCTTGAAACATTTGGGATATTTGGGATGTCATGTGGTACATAGAATTCTGCTGGCAATGCTGAATTATTTCTGTGATGTAGGCTATGAATCCAAAATCCGAACTGAGGAACAATTCAGTTCAATAAAAGTATGAGCTAACTCTCTCTATGCAGGATCTGTGCTCTGAGGCCTCAACAAGTTCTAATATCTCAGTTATTTCCAAAATCCCTTCAATCAATCCCAAGGGACCTCTGTTACCTGCAATTTCCCAGCAAACAACAGCCACAGCTGTATTTGTTCTAATATGAACTGCAGTGAGGGAGTTGGGCCCATCGTGGTGTCTCATCTGTCTGCTTGGCAGCGACTGTCTATGGGGCTGTTAGCACTGACAGCTAGCTAGCTCCTCTGCTCCACTCATGTTTATGGATGGGACTAGAGGCAGATTGTTGGTAGAACAGGAGAGACTGGTGTCAGCTGGCTGGCGCTCCTCTCAGTGTCTCCACTTCCTTTTTCCTCTTTAACAGAGCAGGCCTAGAGATTCATATTTCTGGAACCTGTGATGATACCTGGAGAATGTACGCACACACACAAATACACACACACACACACACACACACACACTTTTGGCAGCTGCATGAGATAGCGGCTCTACGGTTACAATGATGATAGAAATCCGCGCACCTCATTTTGAGCTGGCAGTATGAATATTAATGGGTCGTATTTCAGGCCCTGGCTAATGACGAGGAAAATTCCCTAATAAAAACTTGATGTGATGGGCAACGACCCGCAGGGTCACGGGAGACAGTGAAAGTTAATAGTGTGCCGTCAGGTGTGAGGATTCGAGACCGGCTGCAGACAGAGCCCCTAATCCTGCCTTTTTACCACCTATTCTGACTGGGTTATGGTGAACAGGCAGCTGGGAGTTTACAGCATGTGGGATACATCTAGTCCCCTGCATACTGACGATGATCACTGGCCTGTGATGTACAGGACGTTCTCATGGGCCTACAGTGATATGGTGTACAGACATACAGGCCGTTCTCATGGGCCTACAGTGTTATGGTGTACAGACACACAGGCCATCTCATGGGCCTACAGTGTTATGGTGTACAGACACACAGGCCGTTCTCATGGGCCTACAGTGTTATGGTGTACAGACATACAGGCCGTTCTCATGGGCCTACAGTAGTGCCACAAAATAAGACCCCTTGAAACACGTTACTCAAATTTTCCATGTATAACAATAAATACCGTAATATTTATTATACAGACTTTGGAAACCTTTTCAACCACTGCAGTTAATACATGCGGCTAATACACAAATTTACATTTTCAAAAACATTTCCAGTGGCAAATTTTTCACCGATGATTGCTGGACAAGATAGAGGACTCAGAAACTCATGTAGCAAATATGACACAATTGGCAGTACAGGATTTTAAAAGACGTATTTTATCCCTCAACAAATTCATTCTGATAGCACACTATGACAGTTATTTAATATTAATTAAAACGTATTTATGAGTTATAATTCTCCCGGCAAATTTGGTTCATATATGGGTGTGGTTAATGCACCAGTTTATACACACACAAAGGTATAAAATGAATGGTGCGGTTTATACATGGTGCAAGATATAAACGGTGAATTACAGTAAATGAGTAGTCAAGTTTCTCGTATTAAAATTCAAATAGGCTAAATGTTGTAGACGTTTTATCCACCACTCATTGGTAATCGGCGTTATAGTTTACAGGGAAACTGAAATGTTTCCCAGATGACAGACTGAAATAATACTGGGGCGTCTTCTGCTTCTGGCTTGCCAATGCTTGCCATGTTGCTCCGTTGCTCTTAGCTAACTGCTAATTCCTTCTTAAGAATATTGCTGTTACCACAGGCTCTCAGAGCCGTTCTTTCTGGAGTGTAATAACTAATAAGCAGGGCTGAATACAGCTACGAGACAACAGCATACTTTTTTTGCAAGACAATTTTATTATCATGTAGATATTTCCCCATTGGTTTATGCAATGATAGTATTAATATTTTTTTGCAATATATTTTTTTCAACAATTTAATATATATTTTCCTGGTTATAATATATGATTAATGTATTGTTCGGTTTGAAGTGAGTACCAAACCGTGCACTGTGCACCTTGGACCCTGTACTAAACAGTTCAATACGAAAACACCATTTCACCCCTAGTCTTCAAAGATGTGAAGTCACCCATGCCATGTGCACTAATGCACCCCCATACCATCACGGATGCTGGATTTTTAACTGTATGCTGATAAGAAGCCGGATGGTCTCTCTTTAGTCCGGAGGACCCAGTGTCCATGATTCCCAAAGATTATTTATTTCCCAAAGTTTCGATTTTTCAGACCACAGTACAGTTTTGCGCTTTTGCACCTCAGTCCATCTTAAATTAGCTCAGGCCCAGAGAAAACGTTTCTGGATCTTGTTTATATATGGTTTCATCGTTGCATGGTAAAGTTTTAGCTAGCATTTGTGGATGCAGCAACAAACTATTCACAGACAATGGTTTTCTGAAGTTTTTCTGAGCCCATACATTGATTTCCACTACAGATTTGTGTCGGTTTTTCATTCAGTGCCACCTGAGGGCCGATGATAATGACCATCCAATATTGGTTTTTGGCCTTTTGCCTTGAATGCAGAGATTTATCTGGATTCTCTAAATCTTTTTATGATATTATGTACCGTAGATGATGAGATCCCGAAAGTCTGCAATTTTAAGTTAAGAAACGTTATTCTTAATTTGTTGCATTATTTTCCAGCGCAAATATGCAACCATGTCACTGATCTGTTGCCAATCAACCTTATATTTACCATCAGATTTAAATGTTTGCCTCTGTTCCAACTTTTCTGAAACATGTTGCTGGCATGAAATTCAAAGTAGGCATATACAGTATTTTTACAAGAAACAATAAAATGTCTCAGTTTCAACCTTTGATATGATATATTATTTTCTATTGAATATATAGTTGAAATGATTTGCAAAACACTACATAATGTTTTATTGACATTTTAGAAATTGGGTTGTATTTCTAATTGGACCCAATCAAGTGTCTGGTATGGGTTGTGGCTAGGTTTGAGGTCATGTAGATTATTTTATGTAATTGTAAGGCATTTTTCACAAATGTGTATATTTTAGAAATATTTCAGTTTGCCATTGTTCCCTCATAGTCAGATGAATTGAGTTGTATATTCCATTACCTATGTAAGTCTTCATACATGACCCTGAACACATTGACCTAATCATAGCTTCTGGATGCGTTTTTCATGTGGATATAGTAGCAGTGACGAAATCAGTAGCAGTGACGACACCAGTTGACATCACTCTGTGCGCTAATTAAAATGCACACAAAGTGAACGCAGCTCAGGGGATGTGCTATGATGCAATCTGATGTATGTACTTTTTTGCAATGTCCTTGCATTAATCATTGAACCGGCATCTGCCTAGTGCAAAAACACCCCGATTATCTTGTGTTTGATTTCACAGTGGGATAGTAATAATAGTGGTGATAGTAGTAATAATAGTGTGTTTTTGAGTGTTTATGTCTACTCGTAATCATGTGTGTGTGTAGTTACACAAACCTGGCGGACCAAAAATCCTTACAAAGATGAAAAATAACAAAGGTTTTAGCTTTTGACCTTTTGCAGAGCAAAATATATTTTCCATCTTAGGGTTGATTTAGGCAAAATGTTACGGGAAGGGTTGGAATTAGGTTTATGGTTAAGATTTGTTATTTCAGATTGAGTTAAGTTAAGCTGAAGGTTAATGAAGACAACTTGTGCACCCACACGTTTTGAGATTCCTAAAAGGGGTTTATATGCGTGTGTTTTAGGGTGTGCAGATTAGTGTGTGTATCACTTCACCTCCAGTAAATGCTTCACTGTTTGCGTGAGGGAACGATGTTGAGCTGCCTCTTCAGACAAATATGTTGAATTAGCAAATACCTGCTAATAGAGAAGCAGAGTGGCCTCCATCATCATCATTCTCCTCCTCCTGCTCCCAGTGCCTGACAAGGTGGAGGCAGGCAGAAAGAGCACAGCCTTGCAGATCAGCTGAGTACTGTGCCCTGCGGCACCATCTGTCTTTGCCAAGCACCACTTCAGGGCTCCATCGGCACATCTGTTGAGGAGAGTAGCTTAACTGACAAGTTATTTTAAAGATAGACACCCCCTTATCCTGACTCTCGACACACCCATATTTTGTACCAACACACATCTTCCTACCCCAGGCAAAATATGTAAGACAGTGCATCTCTGTGTGGGTGCGTGCCTGTGTGTGTGTGTGTGTGTGTGTGTGTGTGTGTGTGTGTGAGAGAGAGATTTTCCACCTTGTGAGCAGGTGTTGGCCTTTCATGCATGACTATTTTCCACCTGTGAGCTAGCACCTCTAAATTGAATCTCTTTATACATACACCACTGTCTAATTGCCATGATTGCTTTGGTGCTGATGTAAACTATGAAATAAAGCAATATATAAATAGTCATTTAACCTTAAAAGACTGTGGCAAATTTTTCACTATGCCTTTTCCCTTGGCTTAGTTCACAGACTAAATGAATGTCATCTGGTCAAAACTTAGTTTCTAGACTGAATTATTGTTTCTCAGATAAAAAAAAAATCATCTGGATACAAAAAATCATCTGGATAATTTAGTTTGTCAGACTCAATTACTTTCATCTGAATAAAACTTAGTTATCAGACTTAATGATTGTCATCTGAATAAACCTAGTTTCTCCTATTAAATACATTTAATCTGGATAAAATGTAATTCCCAGAATACGGTTAATAAATAAAATCTGGATGTAGTTTAGATCTCAGACAAAATAAATGTCTTCTGGATAAAACTTAGTTCACAGAATAAATGAACATCCTCTGGATAAAACTTAGTTCACAGACTAAATGAATGTCATCAGGATAAAGCTTAGTTCACAGACTAAATGAATGTCATCTCTATAAAGCATAGTTCACAGACTAAATGAATGTCATCAGGATAAAGCTTAGTTCACAGACTAAATGAATGTCATCTCTATAAAGCATAGTTCACAGACTAAATGAAC